>VZRL01004253.1:2141862-2246771 GCA_013397895.1 Origma solitaria
CTTAAAAAAAATTTTTTTTTTCATTTGCTTTTTTTTTTTTTTTTTTTTTAATTGGCTAATTTAATGTGTGCCTCGAGGGCATTTGGGCATTTCCTATCTATGTAATGTGTTGATGGTAAGTATCTAAAAATTGTGTCTCAATACAATCAGCTCGAACTGAAAGAAAAGAAGCTACTGAGAATGTGAGAAAATTTCAAAACAAGCTTCTTATAAAATGGTATATGCCGTCTTTATAAATTGTAATTTCTCTAGAGTTTCAATCTTTTTTTTTAACCTTTTTTTTAGAAAAGAATTTTTTTTTTATAATTCTATAACTGATTTCATTACTTTTCCAGTGGTGTGAGATAAGAAAAAAATATTGAAAAGTGAGAAATGTTTTCATTTCCTCTTAAGAAGCTACTGCAGAATATTTCTTATCTCTACCACTCATGCTTTACCTAAAGACCAATAGCTCCTGTAATCCTTATACAAAGTATATGAAATTATCTCTTTTAATAAGTTAATGTTTTGGAGAAATGCTCTGTATTTTGTAACCATAACAAACCTAATTGGAAACCACTCCACTTCACAAATCCAAAAGAAAGTATATGGAACTTATTGAGTTTTTAAATTGAAGTTAATATTTGGTTTCATTTGCTTCTTGATTTGCCACTTTACCACTATTTAGTTTACTTAACTGTTAGTTTGTATTTTCATAGAAATAGAGGTTTTTACATTTTCTTCCAAGTTTAAAGGCACATTTGGCAATAGCTTTGTGCCTCTTCTATGAAAATCTGTTTTGGGCTAAGATTCCTTATCTGTACAACTCTAGTTGACGCTGATTTCATGGATTGTTAACTACTTTAGCAGCAGTTGTGGCAGAGTGAAAATGTCCAAGTACTCATGTACAGTCTCCTTACTCTGTAAATTTTCAGCTGACATTTTCAGATACAATTCTCAGTTAAAATTCAATGTGATTTAGTGCTTTTATTCCATCTGTAGTTAACCTCACAAACTCCTCTTCCACGGTCTCGTGTAGAATTAACACAGCCACGATAGAATCTTGTTCCCTGTGAAACTGTTTTATATGAACTCCTGAACCTAAACACTTCCTCTTCCCCCTTGATCATTTATTAACCAGCTGTTAACCCACCTTGTATACAGTGAACTACGGGATTGCTAAAGTGGAAGGACAGCCTCTTCACACAGAGCTGAGCAGGCCCATGGACAATTGCAACAATCTCAGGATGTCTCCAGTGAAAGCGATGCAGGAGAAGGGGGACCTGGATGAACTTGGTGATAAGTGTGACAGCAATGTCTCCAGCAGTAAGAAGAGGAGACACAGAACAACTTTCACCAGTTTGCAGCTGGAGGAACTCGAGAAAGTATTCCAGAAAACTCACTACCCCGATGTCTATGTGAGAGAACAGCTAGCTCTAAGAACAGAGCTCACTGAGGCCAGAGTCCAGGTAGGAACCAAACTTCAGCATTTCTATGACAAATTGTGCATTGTAGGAATGAGTAAATGACACTCTTGGGGATTGTACAAAAGCCCATAAAGCTAAAGTAAACAGCCTGTTTAGCTTAATTTCTTTATGGATATGAGCTGTTATGCTGCAGCACTGAAATAACTTGTTATTTTTTTAAATAGCTTGTGTTGCAGTTCTGAACCCTTGTTTAAAGGATGAGAAAACAACATCAATAGTAAAGCTGTCTTGATCTCCTGTAGAATTTCAGGCAGTGAAAACATAAAGTGTTGCATTTAAAGATCCCACTAAAGACTGGTTGCCTGTAGCTCAGACTGATGACATTGCAGAACTCAGATGGAGAGGATTCTGTGTGTGTTACGGCATGAAAAGTATAGTCTAAAAAGTAATCAAATTCCTTGTTTCTATCCAAAGATTGTGCAGTGAAACTGCAAATATGTAAATGTGTATAAATATCTGTATATATATATCTATATTTATATAGATGTGTGTGTGTGTTTTTGTGCCTGTTTAAAACAAGGACATAGTCCTTTCGTGTCTGCTGAATGGAATCATTGTAGAAATCACAAAATTAGGAGGTACATTTGCTGGTTTTTAGACTTTCATAACTGATGAAAAACGTTATTCTAATTTTTGCAATGAAATGTACTGTTGACTGCTTAGTACATTAATTGAGTGTCTTAGCTGTGTACAAACGTGATTCATTCAGTATGTGCTCGTATAGTAATCTCAATAATATTTATGGCTTTTGATGTGCAATGGTGAGAAAAGACACTAAATATCCAGGAAACGCAGCCTTTCCCTTGTTTAGAGGTCTTCTGTTAGAAAAGGGTGTGAGCCATATTTTGCAATTTTATCTTCATTTTAGGTATTTTCCTTGTTCTGGTAGTAATAATTATTTCAATTTAGAGAATTGTAGTCCTGTTGATTCTTACAGACTGGGATTAATTTTTTAAATTTAGTGACTTGAATATGATAACAACTTCACAACTTGTAATTAAACACATACTCACACATGCATATAGAGAAATAGACGTCAGTGCACATGCATACAAACCAAAATTAAATCAGAAACACTTTCAGAAACAAAGTCAGCTAGTTAATTTTATAAAGAAGTGTTCTTTTCATGTCCATTCAACCAGACATCATATTCGCTGTTGTCATTAGAAAATAGAGTCCAAAACTGTATGTTCAGTTACACCAATGCAATATCAGCAATGCCGATGAAATTTATTCCAATGTCTTTTAACTCCTCAGGCTCTGCACAATCCCTCTCCTTCTGAATTTGGTACAGCTTTCCAAGTATGATTTCCATTCATTGGGATTTAGTCCTGATTTAAAAAAGAAGGTAGCATAATGTTAAAACACTGTTCTAACAAATGCATAATTGTGAAATACAGAGAACTACTTCACGAACAAATTAGTGAGAACATGGAGGGCAGAACTGAACTAAAGTGTGTCAACTGACTTTTTATCACATTTTTTTCTAAGATTTAGAGGCTTCATATGGTAAGAGTATTAAAAAGAAGACAGTAAATAAAAATATATATAATCTATATCAGAGTATCTATTTCTATTTTATTTAAACAAGTTCTTCCCTTTCTTAAAAGATAACCGATCTTTGCATTTCTCATCTGCTAAATATGAAAGGACGTGTTGATCATTTCTATCCAGAGTAGCAAGAGTATTCCATCACAAGATTAAGCAATTTGCAAGGCCTTACGTCATTAAAGGCAAGCATCTGGCAATTCAAGGATAACAAGCAGCAGATTTTTACATTGCTTTGTGGAGGCAAATGGTTACTTTATCTCTGCCAAGAGTAAGTTTCTAGTAAAGTGGTGTAAACAGAAACATTTTGGGGGATCGTCAAAGGAAAAAAAAATGTGCTTTTTCTCATTTAGTTCTATGAATTCAAGCAAATTGTTTGATTTAGTGTAGCAGAGTGATCAGCTGGATACCTTACCCACAGTTCCCTTCACAACCATTTCATCAACATCCAATTTAATATTTGTCCTGCACACATGCAGAGAGAGCCAACCTGAACCTAATTTATCTAAGTTGTTCTCTTTCCTGCTGCATGTCAGTCCAGTAATTCGTACCCATTTTAAGAAGATTATCAAGGTATTTTTTCAAGGAAGAGCTTCATGACTAAATTTCCTTATCGTGTTTTTGATGCCTCCTGTGGAGACAGGAGATCATTTTTTTGCCTTCCGTTTTCTTTTTGCTGACCCTCAGGCATCATAAATAACACAAATTTACCACCAAGTCCCTAGCAATATATACTCAGGAGTTGTATGCATGAGCCATTCTTTGGTTGCTAAATACATTTTAAGAGATTACACATACTAAATCTGCAACAAGTTTTGGGTATCAAAATGAGCAAAGTTATGCCCGGGTTGCTAAAGCAGTATCAAGAGACAATTGAGTTCCCCAAAGATCAGTGCAAGAACGGAATTATAAACCAGTGTTATTTTAAATATCCTACAATATGGGATCAGAAAATATCCCTCAAAACACAGGAAGTGTCTATACAAAAACTCACTATTTATGTACGTACTTATCAAAATGAATGCATGATCAATTTAGCAGGAAGACTAACCAATGCCATTGTTTCCTAAAAAAAAAAGTTTCTGTTAGTAGTGTGATTTCTTAAAAAAGTCTCAGTGAGCTTGTTTATACCAGAACTATAAATACTAGCTGGATATTACTTTTATACAGTGTTACTTTTCTTAGCAATCCCTTAACTCATCAGGATAATTTGTAACAGGTCCAAACTAAACTGTCTGAAAGAAAAAAATTATGAAAACCATGGGACAATGACAGTTATCAGTAACAGAAAGAAATGGGCATATAATAGATTTTTGATACAATACTTGACACTCAAAAACTTACAGAACAGTCCAAGTGTTATAAAGAAACTTAAGCATAAAATCTAAACTATTTCATAGTCTAAAGCGCCATTCTTTTGTTTTCCATTATAAGAAATGGATATCACCTAACCCCAATGTGGAAAAAAACCACAATAGTTCAAAAACTGTTTGTGACATGGTGACTTTTTATTGTCTTCCTGGCCTTTTAGCCTTCCTCATAGGAACCTTTTCTGTTGTGCTGACTGCAATCCTTGTGCCAGTTTTTCCTGCCTTTTTATTACTGCACTTAGTCAAGATTATGTACATCTCTAAGAGGTAGATTATGGATAATCATAGCAATACAGTGGGCACTGGAATTTAAGTGAAAGCTTCTTTGTAATTTTACTTGCTATAGGCTGATCTGTATCAGGTTGGGGATTTTGTTTTGTTTGGTTTTGGTTCTTTTTTTTGAGATAATAGTACATAAACAATATGTACTTCTGAAGTAGACAGGAATAACTTAAGCAGGTCTGACATCGACAAGATTGAAACTATAAGAAATTAATTTTCAGGTGGAGAACTCTTTTGTAGATAAACAGAAGTTTTCAAAGCCACTGTCCGAGATCTCTTGTTTTTTTCCTAAAACTCTTCACACAGTATGCAATTTAGTTTACACTGATGATCGTTTCCTTGTATACTGCAGGTTTGGTTCCAGAATCGAAGAGCAAAATGGAGGAAAAGAGAACGCTATGGTCAAATCCAGCAAGCTAAGAGCCACTTTGCTGCCACCTATGATATATCTGTTCTTCCAAGGACTGACAGCTACCCTCAGGTATGGTAAAGACCAAGCAGTTCTTTGGTTCTATATTTGACAGAGCCATCTTAACAGCTCTGGTCTTGTATACTTTGCTAAGATGAGGCATAAACTATATGATCTCTAAACAGCTTCCCTCTGATGTATTAAACATGCGTCATTTCTTTATGGACCTCAACAGACCATCAAATAGAACAAGTCTTCTACTAGCATGAAACCATAATATAGCCACGTAGAATCAGAATTGAATGTATATGGCTGGGAGAGAGAGGCAGACGGACAAGGCAGCTGTCTCAGACAGTTGCAGTTGGTTTGTTTTTTTCTTTCTTTTTCAGTTCTCTATTAGTAAATAGTAAGGTATACTGTGTAATAAGATTGTAATCTTCTGTCTCTGTACTCCAGTCCTTTTGTTCACTGCTTTACCTCACTCTGTTTGTCTGCTTGCTTGCTTTAGCACATTGAGTGCTTTTATTCTGAAGCCGCTGTTTTTCATCCCTCTGGCTTCGCACTGCTTTTACCACATAATTAATTTTAAAAAAGCACCATACAAAGCAAAAAGTCTTGCATGGTTCCCTTCCACTAATGGTGTTCTGGTGCTCTTCTGCTCTGTTAAGTAGCGGAGTCTCTGCCAACCTTAAGAATATACTTATATTCTATGTGAGCCTGCTATGGTCATGCTCTAAATTGGCTGAAAGAAGAGCTTCTCAGGTTCAGGGAAGACTGGCTGGATACTGACCCAGCAGGGAAGGGCTTGCGAGTGCTGGTTGACAGCAGCTCAACATGAGCCAGCAGTGCCCAGGTATCCAAGAAGCCCAATGGCATCCTGGCCTGGATCAGCAACAGTGCAGGGCCAGGGCAGGGATTGTCCCCCTGTGCTTGGCTGTGGTGACACCATACCTCAAATCCTGTGTCCAGTTCTGGACCCCTCATTGCAAGAAGGACATTGAGGTGCTGGAGCATGTCCAGAGAATGGCAATGGAACAGCTGAAGGGTCTGGAGAAGGGTCTTATGAGGAGCAGCTGAGGGAGATGGGAGTGTTTAGCTTGGAGAAAAGGAGACTCAAGAGTGACATTAACTCTCCCTACAACTGCCTGAAAGGAGTTTCTAGGAACATGGGCCTTGGTCTCTTCTCATAGGGAGCAAGCAACAGGTCAAGAGGACAAAACCTCAAGCTGAGGCAGGGGAGGTTCAGGTCAAACATCAGGAAGAATTTTTTCACTAAAAGGGTGGTTAAGGTTTGGAGTGGTGGAAACCCCATCCCTGGAAATGTTCAAGGTACGACTAGAAAAGGCAATCAGTGTTATGCTTTAGTTGGCATGGCAGTGTTTAGTCAAATGTTGTATCTGATGATCTCGGAGGTCTTTTCCACCCTTAATGATTCTATGATTCTATGAATGTGATTAGCTACGAACCTCATGTGTCATTTACTCAGCTTAACGGGCTTTACCTCTGAAGAGATTACATGTTACGAGGTTTCGTGCCTGGGCCAGAGCTGGCTTGTGTTCCAGCAGCTCAGAACATGGACACCACCATTTCAGCTGTGATGGCACCTGTAAGTCTGTCTGGTTTTATTTGATAATGGAAGAGTGCAACAACCCAAGTTACATTAGCAACCACTGCACAACAGAATCTGTGTTTAAGTAGGTGGACACAATCTTAGGTAGTCCCAGGTGGATTTACAAAGACATAGATACATGTTCACTCACAAATATCACTCAAGGTGGTCAGCATTCTTTTGAAGGTCTTTCTGACTTACCTATAGCATCACAACAAATGATACAAGGAATAGCGTTTAAGCTTTGGGATTTCTAGACTAAAGTTTATATCTGCAAGCTCATAGTGTATTTTTGGTAGAATTTAATCTACAAATTTTCCCAACTGACCAAGATTTCATTAACGTAAGATAATGGAATAATGTAAGTCATTGGTAAGCACTTAAAATGATTGTCCTAAAATTAATGTTTTTCCAAAATCCCACATTTAAAAATTATATTATAATATGAGCTACAAAATTCCAAACCAAATGAAATATCTATTTTCTTCATTCTAATTGTTAAAAAGATTAATTCTCTACATTTCTGTTTACATTTTTGTCAAAAGAGATCTCCTAGACTGACAACACAACTAAGTTTTAGCCTGACAAATGTATCCATCATTAATTCATAGATTCTTTAAAACAGAAGATTGAAATGCCATAATTTTAGATCAAGTATCTCTAGAATGTATAGAAGTACAAAATGTATATTCATTCACAGACACAAATATGACCTGCACACCTACAACCACAAACTAACACTGCAGATGAACAGACAGGCACAAATGTGTAATTCAGTTTGGTCACCTGCGTGAGAAAGCTGTGTTGAGCTGTTCTGTACTCCAAGAACAGGAACCAGGAGCTAAATAAAGGTGTGAGCCCACTTTGAGTTGGTTATTTCAGCTGAGGCTTGCATGCATGGCTGGGCTACATGATAAAAACCAGGTAGCCCACTCCTCAGAGAAGAAGTTGGCTACTTTTCTGTATATTGGAATATGAGTATGTATCCAAGTAATTATCACAGAACATTTAATAAAAATTCATGTTCTTGCTAACCTGGTGGCACAGTTTTCACATTCTTAAATCCTCACTTTCAGCAAAACCACATCTCTATCATATACATAACATTTTCAGTAGAATGCCTGAGACAATAAAAATCTGTTTCAAAAACATTACTACTAACACCACTGCATTCAAATCTTTTGAACTAGATGTCCATTTTTAAGTTCTTCACTTATGGAAAATAAATATACAGTGCCTGACTGGCTATACATTCATCTGTCTATCCCACAATTCAGGCAGAAAAGGTATTTAAAATTGTTATCCGCATGTTTCATTGTGATGTTATAGATTGATTTCCCTAACAATTGCATTATTTCATTGTAGTTAATGCAAGACAAGAAATCCAATAGCCTTTTTTTCTTTACTTTTATTCCCACACTACCACCTGTGTACAAACACTTCTCTTGTGACAATGAAATAAGCAAATACTAGAAAAGCTTTGACATGCTTTTGAGTAAATAGTTTTTCTTGTGGATTTTGGAACACAGACCACTAGAGCTTATTTAAGAAGCCTTTATCAACATGGGGAAAAACAGATTCCCTGTTGCTGGAAAAAAATATAGGTTGACTGTTGAAAAAAGATGAAGTCAAGCTGAGATGTTTATAGCTCTGTGGCAGAAACAACAGGAACCAATGTGAATTTCTGGTGTGCATTATAAGGATTTGCAGCCTGAAGATTTTCTGTTTTGAGTCCAACCATGGATATGTTGAGAAAACACATATTGGTTGCATTCCTGCAGAAGTCTCTTGCAGTCAACAGAGGGTGTTGTGGCAACTTCTGCTTAGTCTCTTCACCAATTAGCTTCATCAAACACAAATTAAGAACATAATTCTGCTATGCATTGTGTGACTATATAAACCTGAAAGGTTTTTCCTGTGAGAAAATGATTATTCCAACTTATTTCAGGCAGAAGTTTGGCTCTGAATCAGAGAAAGGTTGAGGAAGTGACCTCTGGAGGGGGTCTGGTCCAACACCTGTCTCTATAATCCAGTCTAATTTTGCTATTAAATTCCACATCTTTGTCTTCACAATAATAACAACTTAAAAATGTTTTTTGGGTAGTTCATAATTCTTTGCTTTGCTCTTTCAATCTAACCTTAATTATTTTTATGGTATGTTGACTTTAGATGTTGCTTTTTTTAAAAAAAAAAAATTGCCCATCTACCTGCCAATAAGTTAAATACCTCCTAAACTGGCCAAATTCTGCATGCACTATTTTCCATTAACTTTACTGTCAAAACTTGGATTAAGAGGAGGGCAGTTTGTACAATATTCCAGCACAATCATCTGTTATTTACATGTTTTTTCAAGGCTTTAACATTATGCTGAAAATCAGATTTTTCTAGGAAAATGTTATGCACAGTGGTTTTCATTCATTTTAGAAAAAGGTTTTAGTTTCATTCATTTCAGTATTTGAACTTCAAGCTTCTCTTGCATATGCAACACATTGTGGTCTAAGTCATCTTAAGTGCATTCAGAAAAACACATATCCTTGACAGTTCTAGCTTAACTAGCAATATCCTACTGATGGTATGGAAGTGAAGATGGAGCATCCTAACATCAGTGGGGAAATGAATGCAGATTCACTTCATGGGGAAGTTTACTTCATTTGACCTGAGTGAATGTTAGTAAACAAGCCGTACTTAATTTGATCTCCTATTAAAGTTCTCTGTTGAAGTGTTGATGAACAGGATTTGCAAGAAGGATCCATCCTTCATTGCAGGCAGCCATGGTCAGATAAGTACTAGACATCTGTGTTTAGGAAACTTAATGAAAGAGACTTCTATGCCAGATGTGTTCCCTTTAAAGCTGGCAAAAATCTGATCAATTAAATTTTTTATTCCTAAAGCATAAAGTGTAAAATAGGTAAGATGATCTCTAAAATTTTATTTGTTCTGATACTTCGTTCAGCTGCAGTCATCTGTAGTTATCTTACAAGGATCTATAAATGATATGTTGGAAGAGGAACAATAAAAAACCTCTAGCTATGTCCTTCTCTTAACTTCTGACTCCTTCTGCCACCCTATGTTAGTGGGAAGGCTACTGTCACAAAGAGTACTTGATCTCATCAGATTCAATGCTTACCTATGAGAAGCAGCAAGAAAGCCTGAGACAAAGTTCCATTCTACCCTCTCCTTATTTACACACACAAGAGCCTATACTATTGTCACACAGACTTCCAGCTTTCCCTGTATGAATCAAATTTATAAAGATAATATCTTTATAAATAAATGCATCAGTATGCAAATAAACATTAAATTGTATCATTGAAAAGCAGATCAAAAAGGGCAACTTTTTTCTCCCACCTAGGCTCTTTCCTTACTTTGCATCTTTCCTCTTTCTTTCTTGTTTTTTGAATCATGTTCATTTGTTGGAATTTTTCTTCTAAGTTCTTTTAAAAGCATTCATTTTGTCACACCATTCTACTTTCCCTCTTAGTATTATGTGTAAAATATTTGGGGTTTTTAAAATTTTCTTGAAAATGCCGTCAAGAGTTGGATAGGATAGAATTTAATTTTTTGTTTCAGTTGAAAAAACCTTCTCTAGTGCAGGTCAGAATCTTAAGACTACAAAAACTTTTTAGAAGTATGGGAACAGGAGTGATACAAAAGGTGTAGAAAGAAAGGAAAATGTTGAAATCTCAGAAATAGAAGAGGCTGAAGTTTGCATTCCATCCACCAGAAAGATAAATCAAATTAATATGTTGAACAGCATGGCATCACATGATGTGTTGGCAATCAAAGAGAGTAGAAGTGGTGTCAGTATACATGTGTTAAGTACTAAGCCCTTGGATCATCATTATACTTTTCACTAGCCTTAGTACATATGGCTAATCCTCATTAGCAATAATCAAAGTTACATGCTCCAATTAAATGTTCATATGGAATATATTAGACACCACATGTTATATGACTTAAAATTTCTTTTAACTGTAGTAGACATATAAATGACAGTTAATCACAATGGTTCATTAAGGCTATGGGTACACTGATGAAGCAGGAGTAGATGTGGCAGACATATCTGAGCTAGCTTCAAAGAAGTTTTATCACTCACTCATGCTGTCTAGCTGTGACAGCACGGAGCTCAGGCTGTGCCACCACCTGGATGGTGTGAGTCTTGCTCCATGTGTGCTCACTTGCCTTGCTGTGGCTAATCCTCCAACAAGAGTGACACGTCTAATTTTTCTGTGGTGTCTGTTCCACACAAAGTAGCTTATGCACTGCACTTTCATTTTTTCTTGGTAATAAACCACCACTGTATGTGATCCTTCTCATAGACTTGACATTCAGTTTGTTGCTCTATGGTTTTTTGGACTTTTTTGTGTGAAACATGTATTTCTTTAATTGTGTGAGTGACTTTACTGGGGCTTAATTATAAGGCAAATTCATTTTTTTTTCTGAGATCCACAGATCTTTTAATAGTATTTTTCAAAGTATGAAATTTTGCCTTTAGCTGTATCATAGAGATGAAACATAGTTATTCCTTAGTATAACTGGCCCTGAGATTGAAGTTGGGAGAATTTACAAGAAAGACAAGAAAGACAGCTTGATGATTTTTCAAATCCTCATTAATTTGAAGTTTAGCAAACTGGTTTAAGTGTGGAAGCTAATGATAAGATTTTTATTTTGTTCACCATGTGAGCCTAAATGTGGGCTGAAGGGGTCTATCACATATTTTGGAGCTGTGTCGCTACCATAGCTCTACACATAGCACTACAAGCATTTTATTTATATCTGCAAATGGTGTGCTGCATTTTTCTCATACATACCTGAGCCCAATACAGTACAGGTGATCTTCCCATTTACACTTGGTCCAACAGCTCCTACAAAATGGTCACAAATTACACTGAGAAGTGTTCTGTCTAGATATAAATGTAAAAACACAGAATGGTGAAACTTTGGGACTAGTTTGGCCCATAGAACTTAATTAATCCCTCTAGCTGGAGCTTCTCAAAACATTGCTGGATGGGGCTTGAGTAACCTTATCTAAATTCACGGGTAGCTGTAAGCAAGAGTTTAGAAAAATAATTCCAAAGGCTCTTTTCAGTTTAAACTATTCTGAAAATCTACAAACTTGGGAAGTATAGGCGAATTTCTACCCGTATTTTGGATGTTCTAAAGAGGCACCCAGAACAGAAAACGCGGAAAGTGACCGACAAATTAATTGTGCTGATAGATACGAGTTGCAAACTAGCAGTCTTGAGCAGCTGAACAGCTATTGCATTTAACTGCCTAAAGTAGCTCCTTGTGCTAGCACAGATTTGATATCTGGCAGTGAAAGGACTGTTGTTTTACACAGGGATTGGAGTGACAAAAATTTAGCAAATCAGTCTAATGTTCACGTGTTCTACAATTACATAAATTCTTAACTGTTCTGTTAGTGCCACTCTTGTTTCCCTTGCAGTGACCAGGAATAACCTGAAGAAAGTAAATCTGTAGTGTCTAATTACTTACTAGAGTAATTAGAATAACATTCAACATTTGCTATGTAATATAATAAGAACATCTCTTAATATCTAGAGATTAGAATTTTGTCTTGCATTTGAAGCACTAAAACACATGTGCGCACAAACAGAAGCTGCGTGTGCTCATATGTGTGACTGCTGGGGGCAGACTCTAGTCTGGATGGGCAGGTGACTGAAATAACGTGAGTCAGGGGATTTCGTGATGGGAGAGCCAAAGCTAGGGAAGTGATAGTAAAACTCCCAGAAAATATTGAGATTTGAGTTTGTGGGATATCTCCAGGTGAAGCAATGGCACCAAATGGAATGACCAATTACCTCAGCTCATTTTCCTCTGCAGTGTCTAGCAGGAGGTCGGTCATGTGCTTAGGAAATTATATCATAGCCGTGTTAACAACCATAACTCTCCAGTTATGTTTTTGTCACAGCTATGAAATCCTATTTCTTTTTCTATCAGGAAGGGTGTGTGTGCATGTGTATGTGTGTATAAAACGTACAGTAGGTAAATATATTGAAGGGCTCTGGTAATTTCATGGTAACCACAAGAGCAAAGCTCAAGTTGTTTGTGATGTTAACAGAAACCAGAGATGTGCTGTATGTATGGCCTCATTCACAGTCTCTGAATTGCCTTTTATATAGTTCATGGATCACACAAGATTTTAAGAGGAAAAATATTTTCTTTAAATTCATGTACATAATGTCGCTTTTCCTTCTAACATACCAGAAGAAGGTCTGATAATTTTGACTTATTGTGAAACATTACTGTATTTATTTTTAATACAGGAATACCTTCTGCACCCAAATTTCACTACAAGATATGTATGTTGTAAATACTTGTAAAGAAATGAAAGTTAAATATCAAATGTGAAGTCACTGAACTAACTAAAATGAATGGAAAATTGACATGACTGAAACATTCTTTTGGAAAGTATAACTGCCTCATGAGAGAAGATGTAAAGCTTTCTTAGGATCTTGTGGCATTCCTGAAGTTAAGTTTACTTTAAGTTAATTTGGATTCCTTTCTCTAAGGAAGAAATCTAGGGCACTCCTTTGAAAGTTTTAAGAATTAATACCTGGCTTACATATTTATTGTACAAGACATTAGCATATTTTAGGATTTGCAGCTGAATTCTGTTCTCATTTACACCTGTGCAGTCTCGCTGAAGCTAAAATGAAAGTAATTTTTCGAGGATAAAAATATCAGTAAAATTGGTGGTACTAAACTTAGTTTACTGCAAACCAAACTACCAGAAATACGGAAAGAAAGAGTGATTTTGTGATTCCTCCAGACCACATCGGTTATTGGGCACTTTTAAACTGAGCCTCTGAACCTTTTGAAGATTTCCCATCATAACTGTATTAAAGGCAAACCTGTACATGTTCATATTTAAACAGATTTTTTAAAAAATTCTTCCCATAATTATATCTTTGCAGCCTGGGTGACTGCAGCATTTGGCATAACATTTCTTAGAAAGAAATTTTAGTAGGTCAGATAAATGAGACTTTGTCGTGTGTGAGTTAGTTTTTGAGATTATGAGCTCTTTCAGAAATAGCTCATGTATTAGACACTGCATAGATTAATTTGTCTCTCCCTGGGGAAATTTGTCTGATTATAAGTCAAAACTGGCTCAGGTAGGTTAATTAAGGAGTAATAAGGCAGCTGGGGATCATGTCAAACTGTAGACAGTCTCCCATGGGCTGATGTTTGAGTCTTCTAAAAACTGATTATGGGATGAGGGAACTGGAAAGCTCTGAAACTTTTATTAGATTTCCTCATGTAGACTTCAGGAAGCCCAAAAGAAGGAGGAAAAATCTTCCATATCCTTCCTCAGGCACCTTACTCACTCCACAGCCCATCAGCAGACCACCTAAAATACGCGGGAGCAGAAGCCTGAGGTGTGCCCAGCTGTGTGTGTGTGTGTGTGTGTGAGTGGAAAGGCAAGCCACATCCACGAGCATGTGTGGAACCACGCGTGTGACTGCATGGCTGTGTTATCTGGATAAGCGCACCAAGAGTCTGGGGACATGTGTTGCTACCATGACTCTTCCCCAGGCTTTTGCAGGAAACCAAAATGGAGCATTTTACTGGATCTTCTCTTTTGCTCTGGAATTCCCAAGGAGCCCAGATTGGTTTGTCAGCTCCTGATGACCCTGCTAACAGAACTGTTTAAAATATTAACTTCTAAAATAATTTCATCCTTCCTATCTGCAACAGATCTCAGCTAGATGAGTTCAGCGAACCATAATTTATGGCTTTAGCTTGTTGGTGGTTGGGTGAGTGTGTGCTGTTGCAAAGTGATAGGACAAGGGGAGAAAACACAACTCATCAGCATTAGAAGCATGTTTTCATTCTGTGTGTGTGTACGTGTGTGTCTGTCATAATTCATTACTTCCCCTGACCTCTACTTTGACAGGAAAAAATCACTCAACTAGAGAGATAACCTTCATATCTTAAAGTCAAAATTCCTTTGTCTATGGATTTGGAATGTGAATATAAAATTAAGTTTGAAGTGGGAACTCGCTTTACAGCACTAACCAAAGAGTAATTGAGTTACTCCAACATATCTCAGAGAACAAAGACATGTGGGCTCAATGGCAGTGCATCAGAGCAAGGATACACTGAACAGACAACAGATTCTTAGAATGAAGACAAATTTAGCTAAGGAAAACAAATAGGAACTGATATAGTTTCTGTCTGACAAGATCTATACTGTGAATGGGGGTTAAAAATGTCTTGGTTGATGTTATTTATACATCAAAAAAAAAATCAGCATTCAGGAAAGGTACATAGGTAAAAGTAGAGAAGACATACAAAGCTGTGTATTTGTGTAACGTTGTTTGCAGATGAGAAATGACTGAGAAAGTTTGAGTATGTCATAAATTATGTCATATACATGCAGTACTGATAGAGAGAGAGTAGAGAGTTTGAAAAAACAGAAGGGCAGTTGCTGAGTGTGACGTTTGATCAAATCAGAGTGAATGGAGCAGGAATGAAAGAGCATGAAATCTGAGATAACAAGAGCTGACTTAGGTCTTGAAAATCTTCCCATCTGTTCATCTAATAACAAACTAGTGAAAAATACCTATCCATAAGCAGCATCTCTACATAGATGGGAGAAGGCCTGAGACTCAGAATGAAGCGATAAGTGACTGCCAAGTATAGAAAGGACTGTAGATCAAAGCTTGAATACATGGTTACTCCAGACATCACTGGTAACCACAAAGTTTGTGTCCTAGTCTGTCATGCAACATTTTCCAGGGATGCACAGTGCAGCCTGTTAAGGCTGAATGCTGAAACACAAATACCCTCAAAGTATAATTTCACATAAAAACATCATGAAAAGAAATTCTATCCCAAATCTATTTTGAAACAAACTTAAGAAAAAGTCCTGAATGTGTTATCAGTAATTCCTGTGTTTTATTGTTTCATTTGTTTTAAAGTATTAAGCATGGCTTCTCATTATTAAATTTTGCAAATACTTGGGCTTTGTCACTTGAGAAATCCAGATTGGTTTGTTTTGTTTACCCTTTTCTAGTCTTTCCTACCATTACAGTTGTAGGAATTCTAATTCCTAATGAGGAATTCTAATGAGGAGAAGCATTTATGGTGAAAACATCTATGATCTTGTACACTCTTTTGACACCTTTTCTCTGATGTCATTTGTGTGTTTCCATTGATTTTATTGACTGGTTGGGCTGATGGCATCCTGAAGTACAACAGTAGGCATCACATGGAGCCACAGAGCAAATGGATGACAAAGTAAGGAACATAACTCATCAGCCCTTGTTCTTAAGTGAACGATCTTGTATTTTGGCTCATGTGATCATGTTATTTTCTAATGTGATTGCAGAGAACTTGTTAAGTACTTGTTGCTTGTTTCAGAGAAGAACTAATTATGTGTGAAGTAAAGCAAACCAAGCATTGCAGAAAACAAGAGATGAACTACCTACATTTAATTGTATTCCTTTTATATGTTCCAGATTCAGAACAATCTGTGGGCAGGGAATGCGGCTAGCGGTTCTGTGGTTACCTCCTGCATGCTGCCACGAGACACGTCCTCCTGTATGACGCCCTACTCCCATTCACCCCGGACAGATTCTGGCTACACAGGCTTTTCAAACCACCAGAATCAGTTCAGCCACGTGCCCCTCAATAATTTTTTCACTGACTCTTTGCTTTCTGGGGCAACTAATGGACATGCTTTTGAAACCAAGCCAGAGTTTGAAAGGAGGTCCTCCAGCATTGCAGTTCTACGGATGAAAGCCAAAGAGCACGCTGCCAATATTTCTTGGGCCATGTAATATAGCAGTACCCTCTCTCAACTTTTTTTTTTTTTTAATAGCAAACTAAACCAATTTTTATTTCCCATATTTAAAGGGAACAACAATAAGCTGCTGTGTGTGGAATGCTAGAAATCACAATATACACGATGTCTGCTTAAAGAAATGTAATAAAATATTTAACAATAAACCAAGAATAAACCAAATAGATTTACCATGCATCAAGCTCAACAAACCCTCTTTGTTTGGATTTTTATATATAAGTATGTTTTGTTGTACCAGTTGATGAAATATGATTATAGAACCTGCAAAAAAAAAAAAAAAGAAATAAAACTACTAAGCAAATGTGTCTACTCCATGGTTTTCAGCACTCCTGTATAAAAATCCTCGCTTTACAAATTAATACTTCATAAGGGAACAGCTCTGTAAAGGATAATAAATTTATTATACTAAACCCATGATGTAAATCTCTAAGCACACCATGCAAAGAAGGAAATATATGACCATACATGTTATAGGTAGAATTTGTAGACTGAGTTCTCTCAGCACTGTACTGCTGCGCTAAGCCAGCTCTACTGTTCTGCTAAATGCATGTTGAGCTTGTTGAACTTATACCAATAAGCAACTAATGTAATAAGAATAGAAGGTACTACTTTATCTTACGGACCTGAGTGTATTCCTGTTAATGAGATTTTTTTGGGTCAAATATAGTACTAAAAGTGGGATCACAGTGTTTAATAGAGTTTTCAAAGATGTGCAGAGATTATGTATCAAATGTGTTTAAATTAAATCTTAAAGGTTGCAGATAGAGTGCTGTGAAACTCAGGTGTCTAAAAGACAGCGTGGAATAGCACTTCTAAACTTCTAGCAGAATACTGATTAGGGAAAAATCCCCAAATAAGACTGTGAAGTCTTACTTCCAGCACAGTCCATCTTACTGGGTTTTGCTACTCTGTAGTCAAATTCAAACAAAAAAATGTCCAACAAGGCTTGCCAGTTTCAGTTTGTAACTGAACTTAAGATGTTATTACAGTACAGTTAACTTCATTTTAGTTACATTTTGTTGATATTTTGCTTATATACTTTCCAGAATGGTTTGCTACCTTCAAAGTATATAGGAAAAATTTTTTTGACTGCAATGGCAGCAGGATTTGGCTCTCAGCTCCTAGCCTATCACAAAGGAATTAAAATGTCAGCAGACTTTCTGACATTTCTGGTGGAAAAAAAATAGAGGAGAAGAAAAATACTTTACATCTGGAGAATTGCTATCTGCTTTGATTTACTTCTCCTCCCTTTCCCCTGTCACATTCCAAGCTCCTTCAGATGAGTGAAATGTCAGCCTCTTTGAAAGCCACAGTCAGTCTCTCAGGTTCATAAAGACAGAGTAAATTAATTGAAATAAAGAAGGATTTGCATGGCTGTGATTAGAACAGGATACAACTCTCTGGGCACCCCCTGCTCATTCTTGCTTTTCTCTCTGGCCATTAGTTAGGGGCAGAGGGAGGATGGGGGAAGAAGGGAAAATCCGGGAAGCACATTTCCTCACAGCAACAGCAGAACTAGGAGTACTCACAAAAACAAACACACAGGAATCCCCAGATTTTCTCCGCTCCCACTCAGGGGGGTTAAACCTGAAACAAAATAGGAGATGGACTCATTCTGTAGCCTTTCAAAGGAATAAACAAACTTAACTTTGAAACCATCAGAATCAACAGAAAATGGGATTTTTACAGCAGATTCTTACACAGCTGAAAGGAAGGTTGTCCTATTTCCCACTATTAATAAACTCAAATTTTAACACATACATATGCTCCAATTTGTGGTTTCCTGATTCGATTCTCCTTCTAAAAATTAGCTTCAACTTTGGCCTGAGGAGCTGGAAAAGAGTATTCTGGCTAGAAGTTGTCTTTTCCATTTTTTACGGTCTGTTTAGATGGCAGTAAAACTAGCCTTATGATTTAAAGCAAAGTATTTTATTGGTACAGGTAGAGACATTAGATTTGTTTAGACACTTTTGCCACATGAAGAAGGCTGGAAGTGGTTGAAATACAAGGGATTTCTTTTGCAAACTGTTTTCAGTTAAAAAAAATGGTTTTCTTTTTTTTTCTTTTTTTAATATATATATATTTTATTCAGTTTCCACATAATAATTTTTTAAGGTATAGTGTTTAGAACATGCCAAAGTGATTTCCAGAATTTTTTTACGGCATCATTAGCAGACAAAGAAGGAAAAGTCTAGCTGGCAATCTCTAATCCATTTTTATTCTTGCCTCTTTCAATTTACTTATTTATTTTCATAGCAGAATTTGCTATTGTTGTCTTCTGAAATTCCCCTCCAAACAATTTGTACAAGGTTTTTTTGTCAGGAGTAAAATGTAAGAACTCCTAGGAATTTATAACAATTGAAGATTACTTGGGGAAAATAAACATCCATTTTCAAAATATTACAACAATTTTAGATGCTTGATGCTTCCAAAATCAAAGTGGAAAAACAAAAAAGACCATGTGATCTTCCTCTTGATTTTAATTAAGTGAAAGGGATGCAATTCTAATTAATTCTTCATCCTCAAGTCCAGCAATGGAATTATTTGTTGCACGTTGCTAGCATAACTTTATACATTAAATAAATAGTTATTCAACCCTTCATTAAACCTGAGGTGTGATAAGTTGCAGGCCCACATTAAGCTTGTCGTGCTCTTGCATCAGCCTCGTCTCAAAGAATGAATGATAGCCTGTTGCTTGTAGCGTTTCATTTAGCTAATGAAAAAGTATCTTCGTGTTAGATGTCAAGTACTACAACAGGGTCACATTCTGCCATTTTTATTTAGGAGTGCTTTACTCCATGAGTAGTTGCATTGATGGGAGTGAGGCTACTCACACAGGCCAAATTGTGAATCACTTGTAAATGTTTATTCACAATGGCCCCATTCATGCAAAAAAAGCCTCTCAGCACAACATGAGTAATCGGTTCATAATCAGGCCAGGCTTAAGGTACTATTCAGCTCTAGTAAGGATGGCAGAATCTGGCCCACGCTGGCTTAAAGCCAGACTCAGATTTTTTAACCAAGATGAGTAGCTCCTTATTCCAAAAATAGTGCAAAAAGACCCAACAGGGCTATTTCTAGTGTTCTCTTTTTCTAGGAAAAATCTAGAAAAGAGGTATCTCAGTATATGTAAATAATTTAGGTAGGTTTCCATCAAAGGTAAATGATATTTTTTACTGGATGATACGCCCACATCTGACAGGACTTGTGTTCTTGTGCTTTGATTTTATCACTTAATGATTTCTTCTCATGAGCAACTGATCTTTTCACTGCTTCTTGAACATATGGAAAATGCACTAAAAACAAAAGGAGGTGATTTACATAGCCTTCCTGCCAAGTATGTTAACTAATGTTTGAGATATGTGATCATTCATGCTGTGCTGAGAAGTAAATTTATAGAACTTTTGGGCAAAGAGTCCCTACTCTGTTAAAAGAGAAAGTGAAATATTATTCTAATTATTGATGTATTGATTTTGTCCTATGATTGATTCATCAATATTTTGAAAATCTTAAGCCTGTGTTTTAACAAATTTTGGAACGAATGTAAATTTACCTATGAAATGTAAATTTATTTCTGCGTTTTGTAGACTCATAAGTGATGGATAACACTGCATTTAGCAGCTAAAGGTACAGTCTTCTTGCAATCAAGTTGGTCAGAAAAGTTTGACAAAAATTATTTCTACCTACAGTTTAACCGACAGTGTTACACACCATGGGACCATATCAGTGAAAGCATCTTTTGTTGCTGAGAATAAGTTGAAATGAGTTATATTTCTTGCTTCACTTCTTTACTGTCATAAAGTTTTGTACAGTGAAGTGTTGAAAAAACCCAGTTCAATATGCAAAAAGGCATTTTATTTGGATTGTAAACTTAATGGTAAATATGAAAAATTTAACAAATATAACCTATCTTGTGCATTTAATAATGAGATAGTTTAGCATGACAGAAGTAAATTATTTTGTTTTCAAACAATAAAACATTAGAGATTTTTTTTCAAAATGAAAAAGGTTGTTTTATTGATAGATTTCTAAATATCAGTGCTATTTAGAAATCAGAGTTAATCAGGCTGATTAGATTTAGAACCCATTAAAACTGCATATATTTCTTAGTTTCAAAATATTTTCAGCGGAAGTTCTTTCTGTAACAAAGATTTCTTCTCTTCCTTCCCCTTAGTGGTTTAACCCCTGCCAGCAGCCAAGCCCCCATGCAGCTGCTCACTCACTCCCACACCAGAGAGACTGGGGTGAAAATAGGAATGGTGAAAGCTGGAAAACTTGTGGATTGAGATTAAGACAGTTTATTAAGGAAATCAAACATCACACACACAAGCAGAGCAAACCAAGGAATTAAACCACTGCTTGCCATGGGCAGGAAGGTATGCAGCCATCTCCAGGAGAGCAGGGCCCCATTACATGTAACAGTGACCTGGGAAGACAAACTGCATCCTTCCAAATATCTCCCCCATTCCTCCTTCTTCCTCCCATTTTATACACTGAGCATGATGCCATATGGTCTGGAATGTCCTTCGGTCAGTTGGGGTCACCTATCCAGGCTGTGTTTGCTCCTAACCTCCCAGGTACCCCCAGCTTCCATGCCAATGTAGCAGTATGAAAAGCAGGAAAGGCCTTGGCTCTGTGTAAGCACTGCTCAGTAATAACAAAAACATCTCTATGTTATCAGCTCTATTCAGCACAAATCCAAAGATTTCTTTTTTTTTTTTTACTGCATTTTTGAGGCAACATGAGGACAGAACATTAAAGGACAGTGATGGTTAGAACAGTGGGTCTACTAAGTTCCTGAAGCACAGCCATTCTCCTTTGCACCACAGGCTCATTAAAACTCATATGGCTTTGGCATGCAAATGAAGGAATATATCACAACACTATCACATAAAATATATTTAAGATATTGGCCTGTTCCTGCCAGTTATTTTTACTCTGTTTAAATAACAACAAAAAAATTACATAGTTCCTTATCAAATCTGTTCAAACTGTCCACACAACATATATAAAAAGCCAAAAGCATGTAAGTGAATCTTCAAAATCCGTTCTCATCTCAAAGAACAGGGGTCTGTGAGCCCTTATACTTGTGAACCCTTATACTTGTGAAGCCTTGCACTCAAAAGCTCAACTTCATCTTGACTCATGCTGCCCAACTTCATTACAGTGATTATTCCCATAGGATTAACCAGAGCACTGGACTAATAAATACATCAGTGTATAGGAAATAATATTGGTTAAAGTAATTGATGTTAGCATGAAAAACATAATTTCAAAAAGTGTAGGTTATAGGATCAGGTCAAAAATCGTAATTTTTGACTGGCTTATAGAGTGGAACTTGATGGTTCACAAGATGCTGTTACAGGAGTGCTTTTCTATGCTCCAGTTCTGACTATGGCAACCCTCCATGGCCTAATAGCTGGCGGCTTCATCTCTCAGAAGCTGATGCAATGACGGTTTTTGCATCCTTTAATTATGAAAAATAATTGTAATAGGCTTGATCCTCCCTGCCTTGTACTCCTGTGTGTACTAACCAGAGTTTACTTTAGTTTCACTGGCATTACAGTGAGGCAAAGTCTTCTGCTGTAATCCAGTAGTTGCAAAAGATTACATTTTTGATACCATTATTGCTCTGTGAATGAGCAATTTATTGATATGGAGAGGGATGACTAAGTTGTGTAAAGCCTTTTTTTGATTAAAACCCAAAACCTTAATATGCTTGGTTTTGGTTGAATACAGTCTGATTATAATTAACAAAATGCCTATAGGCAGGATAAAGTCCAAGTTAACACTTTCGTAATATTTTTCTCCATCTGAGAACAAAAGGGCATCATTAAAATGAAGTCTTGTCAAACAGCGTGCTCAAAGACAGACAGAAGTATCTGAATCTTTGTGAGACTCTATTTACTCAGGTGTGTTTCCTAAAATGATTTTGGCTTAATCATTAAAAATGGAAAACACCTGAGACCTTTAATGGACAATAACAATATAAAACATGTTAATTGTATTTTTCTTTCAAAGTGGTATTAGGGGAACAACTCTGCTTCTTGTGTAGTAGGAATGATTTCCCTCATTTCTTGTTATAAACATTTTAGTATATAATGAAATACATATTTATATATGGAAAAACCTGTCAGGTATTACTTAAACACATAGGGTAAATAAAACACTAAATTAGTTTAGAGGTCTTTTAGAGAAAGGTCTGGGATAGAGATCAGAGTTAGTGAGTATTATTTAGGAAATGCTTAAGTAGTATATACAATGAGAGAAGAGGAAAATACACTCATTGGTGGGAGTTTATTGAATATTTCAAGCCAGAAAACTCAGTGTTGGCAAGGAGGGATGAAATTGTCGTTACTCAAAAATCTCCTTATGATCAAATTCTAATTGAAGTTAACAGGAATCTTGCCAGTGATCTCACTTGGGAGTAGGATATGATCCCTAATAAACACGTAATAGATTTACTATGGTAAATTGAATAGTCCTGGAAAAACATTACTTAGTTTATATGAATAGTATTTTTTATTAAGGTAGTCCATTCAGCTATTTTTAAAATGTTGAAATTTATTAAATCAGTGGTTTACATCTGATTTACTACAATGGTTTCCATATTTGTGTTGGATTTTTTTTATAGAACTAGAGACAAGGATAGACTGAGCAATGCTTTTTGGTTTTAGGGAGATGTGTTCTAAGAGGAGAGTTAGTTTTAGTGTGAAAACACTTCTATGCATATGCTAAATCACTAGTGCAGAGGCATTAACCCTCGTATGAAATAATTGGACTAATTCTCCTTCGGAATTTAGGCAAATAATGTAACTGAGATAAACAGAGTCACTCACATGTCCACATTTATCTACACTTTCTATTTATACTGTTAAATGCTTAAAACAACACTGACCCATAAATTTGCCTTTTTTTGTTCTCATTCTTTTGGCAGTGTTTCCTACAAGCTGCACTTTTAGAGTGCAGTTTGGTCTCGTCTCAAATAAATAAGAGCCGTGGAAGGAAAGAGCTGCAGCTACAAAGTAGTTCTAACCCATTAAATGCAGATGGCCCACAGGGGGTTTAATCATAAGAGAGAGAACACACATCATGCTGAAATATAGAGCTGTTTTCTATCACTTGTTACCATTTGAATGTCTGTCCCAGGAAAGTGAATTCAATATATCTTCCTGGCCATCAGTTGCCCTCTGAATACTCCTTCTCTCTCTGATGTAGCTAGATTTCCCTTTAGAACATACAGAGATGAATGAGCTCTTACCACACGTAGAAGTGAAAGAAAACATTTCTTTCTTCACCAGAACAGATGAGATTCATCATTAAGAGAATGGATTTGACCTTGTCAAGTGGACCAAAGCAATTTATAAACAAACTCCTACAGGGGAGGCTACTTTTGGCCAAGTACTATATTAGCAGTGTTTTACTTATGCCCGCTGCTACCTTACAATAACTGCACAAACAGGCTGACTTCCTGAAATATAGAGTGCTGAGAGATATCACAGATGTACCTAGAAACACTGGGATAGCATAGGGTTACTTCCCTCCCTAGAGGCTGCAGAGAAATATGTCCACCCACCCTGCTTTCTCATTCTTGGCAAAAGTTGCTGATCACTACCCAAATTAAATCTTCATTTCAAGTTTAGGTATGTATCAAAGAACATATTTACGCTTCAATTTTCCACTGTTATATTGTTGTTTTTGTTAGCAGCACCCATATGGATGACAGTGTCCAATATGAAACTGAACGGCCTCTACCTCTCAGAGCACTACCAGAATAACAAAAGAAATTCAGAGTGGGTCTATTTTATTTCCAGTATCAGAAAAGGAATATAAAAAATCAATAGTTTGCTACAAAGTTACTTAGATCAGATGATACTCCCACTAATACCAATAACTTTTCTTCCTTTAATAGAATATGTAAATTGCAGGCAGGAATTTTATCTCTCCTCCTCCCAAGTCTGTGCCACGTACACTTTTTATGTGAGAGCAGTGTTTTAGTGGTAACAAAAGCACAATGGCTCAATTTTTTTTGTTCTTTTCAATGATCATAAGGAAGGAATAAAAAATGAGGACATTCCGTGGCTCAAAGATAAGCCTGCTGTATGGAAAGAGAAGACTGTGTGCAAGTCCGAAGCATGGCTGAATGATAAACTGGAAAAAAAGACTCACTAGGTGTGTAAACAACATGTATAATTGATAAAGGAGTTTTTACTATGACTTCTAGGACATACCTCCCCATTTATATCAATCTGAGTCATGGCAGCAGAGCTGATAGTGTTATAATCTCCTCTGTGGCTACAAAAAGAGTATCATGGAACATTTGCAGAAGGGGACTGACCAGAATATTTAGGGGTTTTGACTCACTTTTGCTATGGTATGTATCCAAACAGAGACACAGTTGCAGATGCAGTTACTTCCTCAAAGTAATAAGCCTGTATAAGTGATAATGTTTTATTTCACTTTTTGTTGATATTGCCTTAGAATCATAGTTAGGGTTGATGACAGTGAGAAGGAGTTCTTTCTTCTCATACTTGGAAGTTTAATAGACTATATGCAAAGTCCTTCAAGCCATGAAATTTCCCAAAGCTTCCAGGAGCCTCCATCATTTATGAGCCTTATGTGAATAGCCAAGAGCTTGAAACATATTTTAGCTCAGAAGAAATCTATGCTGTCCAAGTCTTGCCTGCTTCATCACAGAAGCTCTTTCTTGTTCAAAACCCAAGACCATAGTCTTGTTCCATTGCCAGTCTATGCTTCATTGCCAGGAGATAACAATTCTGACCCTCTTGAGGTCAGAACAATGAAAAGAATTTCCCAAGTCCTTAAAAGGCACAATATTGCATATATTCATAGCTGCCTAGCAGATTTATGCCTTATTCTTCTGTAGGTCAAGTTCTCAAGGTCTTCTGCTATGAGGTGGAGAAAAGAGGAAAGGCCACTTGCTTGCTTCTTATAGCAATTATTTGCTCATTATTCATGCACCTCAGTGTGTGTGTATATGAGAGGTGTTTCTGGGTCAGATACAGAGATGAGGGACTTAGTTCTGTTGTTAATATACCTAGTTTTATAATAATAATTTCTTCCACTCTGATTTACAGAGGTGTAAGGAAGGACTTTGGGCCCTGTACCCAGTATACTGAAAGTGAAAATATACAATTTACAGAAAAAAGGAATGATTGTAGCAAAGGACCAATGACAGAGTACTACCATGTAACTCTTTATCTTGACTCACATTTTTATAAGCATGCATCTGTTTACACTCTCTAAGAGGAAGATCAAAGTTCACAGAGAATTTTTATTACCCTGGGAAGAAATCTATCTCTTTTAAAAAGAAGAAAACATGGTTTATTATCTGCCTTAAATGAAACAAAAACAAATCTGTTCCTCTCTCTACTTCAGCACCAGGCAGTAAGCAGCCAAGATGGGTGACACTTAGTGAAAGGTCTCAACATTTCTCCAAAAACACTTATTCATCCTGAAATCAACCCTCACAGTTTTGATCTGCCTGAGAATTCATTAGGATGTTTACACAGATGATATTTTGCTGTTGAACTCGGTCCTGTGGATTAACGGGTTAATCACATTTCTATTGTCCTTTAGCTTTACTGATTCTTCTGGAAACCACAGCCCAGAGTAATAAGGGCTATTTCCCTTTTATTCTGTGTGTCAGTATTCAGATGGGGGTCCTTGGGAAGTTGTCAGAGGCAAGAATTCTGTAAACTGCAATAGCTTGCTGCAGAAGACATTTTATTTATTTTAACTTCTCCACCTCCATTCCTTTTTGGCATCCAATATGCATATTTAAAGTGTTGCTGCTACTTTCCAGTTTGACTTCAGAGCTCTTTGTTTTTATATAAAATAGTTCTGTTGCATTCCTGTAGTATGTCAAAGCAAAATCAAGCTTGCTTTAACTCTTCAGGGCTTTATACCTCTCTGCTTTCCTTTAGTTAATCTGCAAGCTGGCTGCCAACTATTGTCCCTGTTCATCAATTTTAGCAAAGTTGTTGCATGGCAATTTCAATGCTCCTTTTCCATAGCCCTGTTAGAGTATTAAAGCCCTCCAATGCAATGGTTTGTCTAACTCAAAAATGAGTTCTTTAAATTGTCTTCCTTGGTTTTGTAGGATGTTATGGATTTGTACAAAAGTGATTTGGTGTCATTTATTTTCCTGAATGTTTAGCTTGTGACATCTCAAAGCAGAAACTGTCCATAGTTTTATGCAAAATGATTAATAAAAACAATTATGTAAAATAATTGTTGTAGGTCAACAGATTTATGACTTCCTCTCAGTTTCCTCACATTTAGATCTCATTCTGAAGAAAACTTCCATATTCACTTCCCATTTGATATCCTCCATGTATTCAACCACCTGGCTGTGAGAAACTAGTCTTCTTTAATACTATGCTGACTCAATTTTCTTTCTCAACTGCATCTTTTCATTGTTCTACACCTATTTCTGCTTGCAGCCTTGATAGAGTTTTCATGTGTTGGGAAACATATTTTTCCACTTAAGTGTGAGCATTTTGTGTTGTTGCTGATGCTGTCTCGTACGTGATTCATACTCAAAGACTTTTTCCATTCAGTGTTTACCACAGAAGTGCTGTCAGCATCTAGCTTTTACTAGTACCAAATTCTGGTTGCAAATGTATTGGTAGTGGGAAAATCATGGTAGAAGCCAATTAATCACAGGTTGTATATTTTCCCCTGTGAATCCTGGAGGAGAAGCAATTGACATCTCTCTGGATCTGGTTAGTTATTTACCAGCTGCCCTTCTGCAAAGTTCAGGGGGCGTGGGGAAACAATGCTTGATTCCTTCATCTTTGCAGAAGTATCTCCTGAGGAAATCCTTTATATGCTGCTTTGACTGACAGACACATGAAAAAAAAGATTATATGCTAAATATGGTGGAAGGAGAAGAACTATATGAAATATATGCTGTCAGATGGTGAAATTTTTTATTTTTAAATATGTTATTCATATAGAGCAGATTGCTTTTGCATGTCACAGAATGTAATAGATTTTCTGTTAGCTTTAGTAGTCATATATCATTTTGCCTTTTCTTTGAATTTTAAGTAAAGTTCCCAGTTATAACATTTCTTCTGACTTATTCCACAGATACGTTAACCTGTTTTGTCCTCTCACCTTTCTAAATGAAGAATACAAATAAGTTTTTCCAATGTGGAATTAGGAACCCTCCTCTCTATACCTGACCTATTTTTGTTCCTTCTTCCTTGAGAATTTGCCCAATGAGTTTTACTTTGCTTAGATCATACGAGGTAAGAAGTGGCTTTCTAGCTCCTGGCACAGGACTTACACTGAAGCAGAAGAACCTTTCTTCAATACTGAAAACCTCATTAGGAGGCATGACAGAGCTATCATTTAACTCAAGGCCATCAAAGGGAATTATACGACATGAAGTATTACAGTACACCAATTTTTGTTCCAATAAATGTTTGACGAATATACCAAATATTTCTGGAACAGGATGGGGACTTCCTGAGATGAGACTCTGCTTAGTAGATGATAAAAATAATTCTCACTCATGTTTGCTCTCCTTTTACCCTTGCATGGTGATTTCTTAAGCTTCAGCAGATGGTAATAGAAGGACATGTCTCCCTAAAATATCTGACAACTTGTTGAAAGGATGTTTGGGTAAAAATTACTACAATTTTTCAAGTAGAAGATAAAGCTGAGCTTGCTCTCATGAAAAGTGGAGTTTAGTGATAATTCTACCTGTGTGAGATGATTTGCAAAGCAGAGATGACCCTGAATGTCTCAAAAAGCCTGTGTTTTCCATATGTGCATTACACAGGATTTAATATTTATTACCATATTTACAAAACAGTCTTACCATGGTTTAGGATATCCAGGCTGCATTTTTGTATTACACTATTCAAAGACAACATAACACAGTATGTTGTTGACATATTCCAAATATACAGACATATGTTTTATCTGTCATAAAATGTTTGTGCTTGAATTTCTCAATGTATATTTTAAACAGTAAGTCAAAACCTTTGCAGAAAGTTTTATGAAAGATATTAAAATGCAGAAGTTGAAGCTATGTGGCTTTTCCAAGATAGGTGATATTTACAGTAAACTGTTGTTCAGACAAAACCTCATGAATCTGAAACATTTAGAAGCTTGGGATTTGTATTCAATTTCAGAAAATTATTTGCATTTTTGACTTTGTCTTCCATAAAAATATGGTTTCTATTTTTCAGGTTCTGAAGAGGCTTCAGATCAGTGGTGTAAGTAGCTGCAAGTTCTGGGTGGAAGCAGTGACTCATTGGTAGTTGGAACTTGCTTTGATGAGAACACTTGGTGCATATTATGAACAAAGACAAAATTTTAATGTCATAGTGTTGATTCTCAGACTTGAGTGCCAATTGAGGGAACATCAAGATCAGAGAGGGAGGAGACAGCGTGTATGGGTGCGGAGATTCTCTGGGCACCAGAGCAGGCAGGCATCCATTGCAATCTGTGCAGTGAACTGGGCAGAGTTACTGAAGGAACTAAAACTCATGTGGAGCGTCCATGCTGGAGCAGAGTAGAGGTGTGATAAGGAAGGAGCAGAAGAGAGGAATTATTACATGTTGGTCCTCATCTCCTCATCCATCCTGTGCTGCTTTTGGGCTGTATAGTGGAGTTGGGAATGAAGCAGCAAAGCTGAGCCTGGGAGACTGGGGAGGAAATTTGTTTTAATATTTGCCTTTACTTCACACTGCCCTAATCTATTTTGACTGGCAAAATTTTAAATTTAAATTAGTCTTCCCCAAGCTGAGCCAGTTTTGCCTGGCACAGTAACTGGTAAAGGACCTACCTGTCTTTATCTCCATGTGCAAGCTTTCTAATCCTGGTTTCTCCTCACTTTGTGCTGGGATGGTGAGTCACTGAGCAGCTGCGTAGGAATTTGGCCCTTAACCAACATTAACTACAACACTACAAAAATCAAATTGTTTCCGGGTCTGAAAAAATTTGGTCTAAGACAACTTCTGCAGTTATCAAACTGAAGATTTCAAGGGCTTACAAAATCTGCCACTGCCCATGACAAATCTATTTCACTTGTCAGTTCCTCCCACTATGAAACATATTTTCATTGTTTCTCAAAAAAGCTCACCAGTCTCAATTTGAAAAAAAAATGCCTAGCAATTTGACAGGGTAGTTTACTCTTCCATTATTACTTTGATGACTACATCTAATACCCATTTATGGTGTGTTGGATGGAAAAGAGCTTCCACAAGTCTGAGTCAGAGTTTGAAGAAAAGGCCTTTCTTATTTGTGTTTAATATCACATCTCTGAAAGATCATCGCCTAATTTTACTCATTCACGTTTGTTTACAAAACAGTAGAAACCACTGAAAGAAATGATGACTATTTACATTGCAAAGGACTCATATAGTGAGAAATTAAACAAGTTCAAAAATTTCCAAAGGGGAGAATACTGCAGGATCAAGTCTTTGATGAGTAAATGTCACTACTTTAATACCTCATTAGACATAAATAGCAGTATAGTATTATCTCAGGAGCAGCTGAACAAAAATACAGCCAAGTAAATATTATAAGTAGCAAAAAATGCGCTGTAAAAACATATCAATCATGCAAGAGGGAGTGCTAAGAACTATTCCTTTCATGGATGTTATTTTCTACCCTATTTCTACCTGCTAAGCATTTTCTGTGTATCCTAACTCCTTGTGGGTGAGAAGACATGTAAAGGATGTTTTCTTGATTAATTAGCAAGTGCAAAGGGTAAAAGGTGAGTTATGTAATGCCTTCTAACTCCTGTGATGGTTATTCCACAGAGATGGACCAATCTACTGCTGTTAAACTCTTCTGCAGGAAATGAGTGTGGAAAGATCAGGAAGCAGCAATATTCTATATTGATATATAGAGTATTTCTGCACAGGAAATTTTCATATTAATGGAAAGTGATAGCCTCAGACAGTAAACACGGATATTAAAGAAAATTACTAACCAGCATTTTTCCCATCACTGGCTATAGAGGAAGCCTAGGAAAGTTGGCCTTGCCTATCTGAAGTTAGTTTTATGAAAGCAATGGTTTTATTGATGCCTTCCCACTGATTTACTAGGCAGAAGGAATCTTTCTGGCTTTAAGTCATGACAGGTGATTGCAAGAGTGACTACTGGTATCAGTTAAAGCATCCCTAGGTTTGCAGTGGCTTTCTGCAGCTCATCCCAAGATGATTCTGGACAGTAAGGCAATAAGTGAATTCTTGCCATCTCTGAGTATTCTGTCATTGCTCCTGTTGGAGCTTAATTCTCCAAACCTCTGCCAGAGTCAGAGCGAGTCTGGTGCTGTTCACCCCACATGAAACTGCCTTCTCTGGACATTTCTGTTGTCGTCCTGCCCCCTCTGTTTTGTGGAGCCACACACAGAGATTGAGATGAGAAACTAGAAAGGAAATAAGGAGGTTTCCGCAGCTCTGCACATATATAATATATCCCACAAAAGTTATGGGAGTTAGGTGGTTAAAACTCCTAAGGGTCTTTATATTCTTCTGTGTTGAGCAAGCTCTCTTCCCCCTGTCCATAAAGGGGAAGGGAAACCCCTCCAGAGAGGTCATCTGTGATGTTCATTATCTCTGAAATGCAAGTATTTTAACTATTTTATAAATCAGGTTCAAACAATTTGGAGTACACAAATATATGCAAACCTCCAAGGGCAAGTATGTGGAAAGGTTCCTCCCTCTTCCTACTTCCTTCTCCCTCCCCACAAGCAAGGCTTGCAGATGTTTTCTTCTGCTCTTTATTCTTTTGTTCCCGTTTGGCTGTGACCCTTACTCCCAACTGATTCTTTTTTGTCAAACTTTGTTTTTTCCTGAACCTTTGATCCTGCGCTTTGACTCTTGCAATAATGAACATGACACTATTATTTTGCTAGATTCATTTTATGATTCCTTACCTCTCAGAGTCCCCACAAACAGTAACGTACACTCGTTTTGTCGGTGTCTTGTAAAAAAAGAGGGGGTCTTACAAAAACTACCACCTCGCCTAAGGACAGGTGAAATACAACCTTTCATATGTAAACTGAATACTTAGGATTATGCACTGTAATTTTACATTTGATTATCCAGACCATCTTTGTTTATATATCTTCAGTTTACTAGCTAGGAGAAACCAGTCAAAGGTTTAAAAACCTGCTAGTAGAACCAAGTATAGCTGACACATAGCAGACAAGAGGCACTGGGTCAGGAACAACAGTTTATTGTTCTCAGAAAGAAAAGTTGCCTTATGCCAAAACTGTACATACTCTTAGGTCTTCTGATGAGTTTTTCCCTGCTTTTTTTCTGCTCAGACATCTCAGTTTGACCAAGAAACTGGGAGAAAGAGGATCTGTCTGCTTCAAGAAAAATAAACGTACCTACACAGAAAAAGTTCTAGCTGCAATTGAGAATCAGTCATATAGTAGATGAAATATGCTGTGAGAAAATCGTAAACCAGGAATCCAGACCGAGCAATCTAGACCTTGCTAGCAAACTAGAAAGGTTTTCCTCCCTGAAACTGTTATTCAGATATATATATTGAGTAACATACATGATTAAAAATAATTTTAGGAGGTACAGCTTAACAAAATTTGCAAGTATGTCTTTTCATACATCTCCTTTCAGCAGCTCCAGTGATTTACTACAATCTTACCATGCCTTGCCTTTGAAGTGAGGTGACTCTCCAGTCAACACAAAGCTGATCGAGGAGGCTGTCTCTCCTTTGCAACAACAGTGGAGGAAGTTATTTAAGGTCAGCTCCATACAGATCTTCAGACCATTTTAATTTATGTCATAGGCAGGCAGGCCCCAAGCTGTGGTCAGATGATCAGAAGCAGCAGTAATAACTTGGAAACATTTTTTTTATCAAGTCTATGTGTTAAATATAACTCAGCTGGAACAGAGGGAATCAAATGCAACTTTTAAAATTTGTTTGAGTGAAATCAACAATCTATGTGAAGAGAGAGAGGTAAGGGAGATGATAAAGGTTTAGACAGTAAATAATTGCCCAAAGATTTATTTTCTTACTTTTTTTCTTAAGTATTTATTTTAAAGCAAAAGTACAGTTAATATGTGATAAGACATGTAAGAAAAAAGCCCAATAAAGAAAGTTAAGTATAAAGGACAGAAGGGAACAGAAAGGAGAGAAGGGAACAAGGGTCTTTTGACCCTTGATCTTCATAAAATACCTTCTCATGAAATAACCCCCAATATGTGAAAACAACACTAAGAGGAAAAGAAAAGCCCCATAGGATCAAGTCCATATAAAGAAACACATCTTTGGCAGATAGTAAATCAAAATTGCCCAACCTGGTTCACTCCAAGACTAGTTTTCTACAAAGTTGCCTGGAATCAAAAGAAGTGCTGGAGAGATCTGTATGTACTTTCAGAATTCACATTGCTGCATCCAGCTGAGTCCCAGACAATTCTTTTCCTCTCTCTCTGCCCCATAACCATGGCAAGTGACATGCCCAGCTATCAGTGCTGGGAAAGATATCTGATGCTTCACTCCCTGGTGATTACCTTTGTGTAATTTTATATTTGTGTTTCCCTGATATATGCAACAGAAAACACGGTAACACTTCTTGCAGAGCTGCTGGCAGGAAACATGGATTTATAAAACACACACACACACACGTAGCATTTATACATAAATATATATAAAAATATATGTATTTGACCATGTAATAAACCAAAACCCCGAACAACCAAAAAAACCCCTGCCGGTAAATTGGCTGAAAGCTGGCAATCCTGGGTAGGATTACAGCAAGATTTTTGCTGGGTAACAAATTCAAGAGGCATATATACTTAAATCATGATGTTGAACCATTTCCATACTATAGAACAAACACACATGTTTCTGTTAAATTTTAAATCCTAGAGTAGCCAAGATATGGATATAGTTCAGAACTTCTCCAAAATTTAGAAATATTCTGAAACTTTATGTAGAAAGTGACATAAAACAATTGGACACAAGAGCAATTAAAGCCTAATACTTGTAAGCAAACCTCATGAAAACGTAGGCATATTCTGTTTTGTGATTACTTTTTTTGTAGAGAAGAAATTGTCTAAGTACTTACATAGGTTAGTGCCAGATATTAAGCAGGCCACAGATTTATTTTTCTATTGCACCCTAGAAACAAATTTTAAAAGTCTTAAATTCAAGAATACGGAATAGAATACCCCTGAAATTTTCAATGCTCCTTAATGGAGATATGTGTATAAGATGTATACAGAACAGAGAAGATTAAGCTCTGAAATCAAAGACAAACCTCCCCCAAATCCTAACATATTTATTCTTGTTCTGTGTCATCTTTGCTATTCTATATGTTTAAATTGTTTTCCACAAGCCAAATGCAAAAGGTTTTGCATTTCTCCTCTACTTAGCATGATTTGTTGTCAAGCCCCGAAATTAATTGTCATGTTATTAGTTGCAGATTTATAGCTCAATCAGCTTTGTAGTAGCCTCTTCTTTTATGGGTGCACTTCCTTTGAACATTATAAAATATCTGTTACCTCTTTCCTTTTTTTTCTTTTTTTTTTTTTTTTTTTTTTTTTCCTTTTTTTTTTTTTTTTTTGGTTAGACCATTTTTCAAAGCTCACTAACTTTTCTTTAAGACCAACAGAACATGGATTGCATTTCACTGCTTAACTTAGATGGTGCACAAACCACTTGGCAAGATACTCTGTTGAAAGGGTTTTTCTAGTTATGACCACACATTTAGTGCTCAGCAGTGAAACAATTATCATTATTTGAAGTGCTTTAGTTCAGAGACAACAGCTGGTGAAGAGGCATACTAGGGCTGTTTCTCAAACAGTTCTCTCCTCAAGCTCTACAGTTTGATGGTGTAATAAATCCAGCTTTCTGAGCTCTTGGGTAAAAACCACCGTGGTCACACAACGCAAAGTTTTTCTTTGATGTAAAGTTAGATGATTACTATAAACTTAATTGATCACTTGAATTAAAGAGGTTTTCTTCTACTTTTTATTTTTCCTTGCAGGCACCCGTTAAGGTTACTTTGTATTGTCTGGTTCACACCAGCAATGTATAAAGCTTTGCCTGTGTGAATGCAGGATCTCCTACTGAAATGCTACACCTTACTTGCTCTGAGATAAGATCACAGCAAGGTAAATGACACATAATTATGCCATATTCTAGATTTTTTCCTAACTTATTTTTATGTCATAAATGTTGCCATTGTTTTTAATTAGTCTTATCTAGACAGATTTTGTTCAGACACTTCCTGTGTGACAGCAGCATATTTATTAGTATCCTGGAATTATGCTGGAGCACTTAGGGTTAGATTTAGAAGTCCAGACTTCTTGGTCTGAGCTTCAATAGACTTAAGGCATTTGGTAGAGGTCAGACAATCTTGTAACACTTGTTCATCTCTAATTTACACATACCTGCTCTGAGGGTTGATTTAAAAAAAAAAAGTAAAAAAACTTACATGCTTCTATTTAAGAGTGTGATCCATGATTTTCCTATTTTGGAGAGAGTATTAGAGGCCCAGTATATAAGTTTAAAACATTAAGATGGATTGACAATCTAACTTTTACATGGAGTGCTTATGAGATTGTCACCTTTGTGAGCAGAGGTGAAACAAAGCTCATCCAGTGCTGAAGTAAAGTGGAAATTCCATCCCTAGAAAAACAATCTGGAGCTTACGCTTCTTTTGACTTGTGTCTGGTACACCCATTAAACTTCTCACTAGTTATTAGCAAAGTAACTTCAGACTGATTTTTTTTCCTTTCTTTTTTAAAAAAAAAATGCTATCATTGCAATTACCTCAAATGAATGTTGCAAATTAAGTTTTTCAATTCTATATTCTTAACAGATCAGACTATTGATTTGCTGTTTATTTTTTTCCTTTCTCACTGCTAATGCAAGTGTAGGTTAGAAAGAGAGGAGGAAATACAGGCAAAATTTTGCCCTTTTCTTGCTATGAAGAATGCAGGTATGAAAAGTAGTGTTTGTTGCCGGATGCTTCTAGGTTCATTTTAATATCCAATAACTTCAGTGGACAGAATTTAACACTGTCTTCTCACATGGATGGTACGAATTTGGTACCACATTTATACGCATCCCTAAAAATTCACAAAGCTGAAGGGATGCTTTTGCGAATTCTCATTTTAGATATAAACAAAAAATTCTAGCTCCTGATCACCATAAAGCAGGGGTTGATAAGAGGAAACCAGTCATAGTCATCACTCTGGACAGACTTGGTTGGCTTGTTGAGCAGCAGATGAAAACAACAGATGATATATTGTTCTATTAAATATCGGAATCTAGCATTTAACCATAGAGATGGTCTTGATTATTAAAGAAAAACAGTTTATATGTTAGCAGAAACTATTATCTTTATAACAGTTAGGAACAATAAGTTGGAGCAAAGAAAAATATTTTGTACCAAAGATGACACCTGAAACAGAGCCCCTAAATGACCTGTGGTGTGCATGAAGTGGTGTAATTCCAGCATGAGTCTCTGGTTTCACTTCAGAATAAGTAAACATTAGTATTTCTGATCTTTGACATTTTCTGGAAGATGGGAGAAACCACAACATTCATCCCAGGAATGCGATGTTGGTGACACACTGATGCTCCAGGTCCAGCCAAACCACTTCATGAAAGGCAAAAGGCTGTGCCAGTCAGGCTGCATTTTGAATTCTTGCTGTATCTGAGCAGAGAGTGATGGATGAGCTGTGTGCAAGAAATGGCATAAACACCTCTTAAAAAACCACAGCTGCACTTACATCAGTCCTAAAAGGCAAACCAAGGGGGGAGAAATCATGGAAAACTGAAGAAAAATGGATTAATTTATATTTACAGAGGATACACTTAATTTTCAAGCACATACAGAATGTTAAAGTAAGGTACAAAGTAGTTGATGTCCCTCTTTACTTTTGCAATATTGATGAATTATTTCAATGTCTCTTTCTCATTGTTACCTTACTCCTGCTGTGAATGTATTTTCTATTTAGATTTCAATGGAAGAGTGAAGTTGGGGTCAGGATTCTTTTCTCCTTGGTCCCATATAGAAGAGAAATGTTCTTGTTCTAAAGTTCTTACACTCAAAGAGCTCAATCTTACAACTGGTAATGCACAAACAAAGAGGTGTAGCTGCTGGGGATAGTAACACAATCTCAAATATCACGGTTTTTTAAACTGAAACCCATGAATTTTCATTGCCTCAAGCATAATTGTAAGTTGCAGCTATCCTTTCACACATTCTATTTCACTAGCTAGAAATAAAAATATTTTTAACAAGAAAAATAGCAACTGGAACAATTTTCTTATGGATGTGACAGATTTTTGAATGCACTCCTAAAAGCTGCAATAAGTCAGATAGAGTTTACAGATTTTGGATGAGTTAGTAGATGACTTCTATTACCTGTCTTTTTGTGATCACATTAATCAGCAGAGGTGATATCTGGCTTCAAGATATACACATCTGTTTACCAAGAGAAGAAATGAAAGGAGAAGTGACAATTCATGAGTTTAATTCATTAATATCTTTGTATGCATTTAAAAATATTTGGAAGCATAATTTTCAAAGCTATCAGACAAAATAAAAAATATTTTGATTTTTTAAAGTTTCTCTAATGGTTCTTGTCATTGAGTTGGTTCCAGAGACGAAAATACATTTTTAATGTATATTTCTGATTACCCAAGATACCTGGACCACCAAACCACAATATAATAACCCAGAAATCCCCCCACAATTTTACTGTATTATTAGTGTTTTGGTCCTTGGTAGAGTTTGGATTGCTGTGGAAAAGCTCATACACTTCTGCTTCTGGGTTGAAGTGGGTTTGTGACAACAAGACTGGATTATGCCGTCTTTGGGTTACTGCTGTCTGCGTTAGACTAAAGAATTCTATAATACTTCTGAATTATTTTTCCTTTAAATGACCCAGCAGCTATAGTCCCTTCCCACTGATTATCATCAGAATTCTATGCAAAGCTGTAGGAAACCCAAGGAGAAACATATAATATCTCAGAGGACGCTTGAAGGATGGATGAAATACCTGTTAACTTTCTTTTCAGTATGATCATATTTATTAACTCTGTTTCTTGAGCATAGCTGGTCCATCTATGCCTCATAGATAGAGAGAGCAATAAAGATAATATGTAATTATTATCATGATTTTATTCTTTCTATCACTGTTTTGGGTTATTTTTACACACTCTAGTATTTACATAGGTGCAACTAAAGAAAAATGTGTTCCTTCAATACATATACAGTAAATGCTCTAAATATCCCACATCTGTGATGCTTATTTTTAGTTAAAAATTTACCTGAAGTTGTCTTATTTTACAGATTAATTATAGCTATTGGATGAGTTTATTCTGTGGAATATTTTGTTTACTTAGTTAAAATTCATCACTTTTTAACCCACTTGTTTCTGTACTGGGAATTGAGGTACACCCACACCCAAACATACATGCACTACAAAAAGACAGAGGTTTTCATTTCATGCGCAGAAACATCCATCTCACTAGTTGTATAAGGAAAGGGAACTCCCTCAGGAGTTCATTCCAAATGCAATGTCAAGTTTACAGTAAACAGAATAATTGCACTGTTTACAGGATTTATTTTATTACTATCCTTGTGATTGCTGCAATTGTAAATAAATCTGCTCCTTGCCACAAATTTATTTTGTTTTCCAGAAAGAAGGACAGATTTGCTTCCTTTGTCTGCAATTGTAATAGTGGACAATATATGTTTGTATTTAGTTTTCTTTAGCCAATGTAAGCCAGACAGCCAGGCAGCTGTTGATCTTAAAGGATTATCACAGAACAAGTTCACTTAGCTTTAGATAGTAATTTATCATTTGTGGCAAAATCCTGATTGTGTTTTTAAAACAGTTGCATTTTTAAAATGGCAACTCCAAAGTATATGCAATATATGAAAAATTATATACTCTTCCATGAGAAACAGCACTCGTTCATGGTGACCTCCTCTGAGCACTCAGTGAGGCTGTCAAGATAACCTCCTGCTCAAATCAGCCATACAGCAATTGAACACAAAAGATTAAAATGTGCTGGCAAGAAAACAGATTTTCTCCTGGAACTTCTGGTTGCATTGATTCAGCCAGATTGGTTTTGCACCATCTCTTCCCCTAAAAACTGGAGGTAAGATTAACCTGTGTAGTGACTGAAGGACCTCTCCAGGACCTGGTGGCTTTTGGATATCAGCAGTGTAATTGCATTTTTTAAAGAGTCTGATTCAAATTTGAGTTAACCTATACCTAAATGTACCATTAATGTAAGCAGACATTCAATTCCCTTAATGAATTTATATTCTATGCTCATTTTGTGGTCAGTTCTTTAGGTAGTAGTTGCTCAGGTGGGATTTATCGTTGCTTCATCCTATAGCCTCAGCAGATTGCACAGCACTACTGAAAAACCATCTCAGTGCAGGACAGCCTGTCAGAGCAGAAAGAGAAAGACAGCTGCACTCTCATTACCTCTGTCCTCCTGGTGGAGCAGAGGGACAACAAAGAAATGTTCCTCTCTTGAGTCAGCTTTGGCTACACTTGACTTCCTGGTACCTTAAGCAATTAATGTGTTCTGAGGCAGTACAAGAATTTCCAAGTACAGAACAGAGGCAAAAGCCTCAGGTTAGTTCATTGGAAATGCACAAAGATGCCATGTCATAACAGAGACGTGTCCAAACTGAAAAATGAAAAAAGAAATTGATATGGAGATTGCAATAGTTTTAAGATGCAGAGAAGCATCTTATTTCAACTTATATAAAAACTAGGGATCTTTAGGGTTTCCTTCCCCAGAGAAAATTTTTTACTTGAAAATTTAATAGTGATCACAAACCCATTTTAATTAAACTCTAGAGAAGTTTAAAACTCTTCAAAGATGTTTTGTTATTTATTTTTCCTTAATTTGAGCCAAAAATATTTTATTGTGATATTTTCACTTTATCAGTCTGTAAGAAACTAGACTCTTGCTGGAATCTAGTCTGACATGATATTAAGTATTTTTAAATTGTATATGTCTAGTCATAAAACAGGAATGAGTGTAAAAGGCAGAAAAAACTCAAAAAGAGTAACTAGATCTTTTATATTTTAAATTGAAATTACTAAATATACAGAATGACAAGGTTTGGTTTTTAATAATTGGTCTCCCTTGTGTACAGAAAACATGAGCCATGTTCCTATTCTGCCATGTCTACGTACCTCTCAGTCCATGTGTCTCAAGGAGTTACAAGTGTTTGTCACCACTTTTCTTCTGAAAAACCTTTACAAATAAACCATTTGGTTTTTCACTATTAGATAATGGGTAAATCCCGTGGCATTTTGCCAGTAAGCAACACAGGACATCATTAGCAGAGGAAAAGAGTCAGCAATAAAATCAACTGGACATTAAGCTCATTCGCAAAACTTAAGTCCCTGTTGAGTGTAGTGTTAAACATGCTTGATTGTTTCATTCAGTGCTACAGCCATTGATGGGGTCCCAGAACTCTAGTTAAGTTTTTATAAGGCTTTTCACTAGAGAACTTCACTAGAGAACATAATTGTTATTTCCACATACCTACATTCAATTTTCAGGGATTACTTTTAAGTGTGAATTCTCAGGTATTTCTTCCAGCTGCCTCCTGTCAACTCGTAATCCCATATACTGAGCTCAGTCCCTGCAGGGTAGGCACTTGATCCTAGGGTCAAAGGTCCTTTAGCTCTTGACTAATGCACCTCATTAGAAGAGGAAAGCAGAATGTCTCCAGTAATTCAAATGTCATGAGAAGTAACAGAACTATATATTTTTAATTGTGTTAAACAGGATTGTTTTATTTTAGACACAATGAAAAAAAAAGCTGAAGGTTCCCCATTTATAACCACTGGAAACACTGCCTAATTTGTTGTGCATCCATATGTGGTGCAGGAGCGTGCAACTAAGCTGGAAGGAAATGAATTAATCATTTAATCATCTGCAGTATCCTTTTTATTGTGGTAGGAGGCTGGTCATAAATTCATAACTATTCATTACTCAAGTATTTGGACTAAAATGAACATATCAGTTAAATGAAATGCTGTTTTTCTTAGTACTTTATGCATGGTAGGTATGTTAGGTAATGGTTTTATCCTGTGCTGAAAAAATAATCACCTCATAAAAAGCAGGTTTTGATTAAGCAGTGAAACTGCAACTTAAGTACACTTGAATCCCTAAGCAAATGTTAGCTACTGCATTTTCTACATAAGCTTTTCTACAGGTTCACTGCCGTTTTAAAAAATTTCCCCTTGCTTTAGAAGTTGAATGCAGTTATTTCCATTTTAATGTTTGTATTTTGAAGGCTTTTTACTTTAAGTTGAGATCAGCGTTTCTAGCTATTTTCCATCCTTGCATTCTAAAGGAGCTTTGCAAGGTAATTATGTAAGCTAGCTTGTTTGTTAAATTCAAACTGCATTTATTCAATTAAAGAGTTTCATTTATTGCAGTAAGACAATTTACACCTTGGCATCCAAACAAGTTAAAAGAAAAGAGTTATAGTTTTACACCAACTACTTTTTAAAAAAGCAAAACATTTTTTATTTTAATTGAATGGAGATAGGGAACATGAAATCTTGATGTCACCAAAGCCAAAAACATTTTTACATTAATTTCAAAATGTGAATTGTCCCTAGAGTTTGTTTCATCAGATTTCTTCCTGACAAGCATTTTGGGACTTTTTGTAGGATTTTCTGACATTTCCAGGCATTTTCTGGAATACAGGTATGTGATTTTAATCATTAGAGGAAACAATAACACAGGAGTAGATGTGATGACATTATCACTGGTTTTATATGATGATTAAAAGTGGTTTTCTCATAATATTTTGATGTCAGAAAAATCCTGACTTTTTTCTATGGATAGTTAATTTTAATGCAATGATGAAATATAAATGTGAGAGAGCAAACTTTCTTTCATTGAATTAACTGATAAGTTTGAAAAAAGTTGAACAGTTCTGGCTCACAAGTCTTTCTTTGTCTTGAGACTGTCACAGTTATAACAGCAGTACTTCAATGCCTAATTTAATGTCTTCCATTCTGAATAAAATGGGATTGCACACTGTTTTAGAAATGCGTTAGCAGGTATTTTTATAATCAGTTAATGGCATGTCTTGGTGATTTGTTTGCAGCATGTTAGGTTTGATACCATTATGAATAATATGTATATTTTTATACTTTCTCCTACATTTAAAAGACTACATGAATCAATGTTTTATTCCATCTGGAGACAGAGGAATTACACAGTGAATTATCTTTGATTTTTTTTTTTTTTTTTAATGTAAGTGTGTGTGTGTTAACAATAAAACACCAGACAAGCCCCCACCTCCTCAAGAAATCAACTTTCCTAAACAGAATGGGTACTGTCTAATCAGGTATTTTCCCTACCTACATCTCTTTCAGCTAGCACCCTTGTTGAAAAAAGTTTACTGTTGAGGTCCATTTTCAAGCCAAAAGCCAGGTGTTTAAGCTGTGCAACATTTTATTTCAGGCTTTATTTCAGAGTGTATAGCCATGATTTTCTATCCAAGTTCAAAACCCAGCTCATTAACGGTGTGTGCACTGACTATTTCCTGCTAAAACCACTTGGCTCACACCATTCACTTCTCTTAAGCAATCTTCCACTTGTGTCTTTATTCTAGCAACTTTAAATGAAAACCAGTAACAGCTCTCCAGCTCAGGGAGGCTAAGTCATCCTGTAACAATAACATGGTTTAATTTAGTCTGTAGCAGTGAGAGCAGAGTTACTGGACAAACTCATGTTTGTTTCACCAGTACATATTATTTCAAAGTGTCATTTACTACAGCTGTAAAATCTAGCCTTCTGGTTTGTAAAAGTTGTATTAAACCCATCCTGATCATTGAAGAAAAACAGTTACATCTGAGGTAGCTTTCACTACTGAATTGTTTTGTGCATCTATTTTCCTGCTGGCTGTTAGCAGCTATGATTCCCTCGATAAATCAGCAAAACAGCCTTGTTGGCTCTCAGCCCTCTATTAACTCTCTTACCTATCCTAGCCTTGTATTTAGTTTAACTCACAAATCTGCACACAAAAATCTCAAAATTGCTGGAAAAGGAACTTTACTCAAACGGTTTTATTGATGATTATTGGTTACAGCTAAATATGTACATTTGGAGAGATTTACCTACATATACTTAATAGACCCATTTGTAAATCATAGAATCATAGAGAGGTTTGGGCTGGAAGGGACCTTAAAGATCATGCAGTTCCAACATCCCTGACATGGGCAGAGACACCTTCCACTACACCAGGTTGCTCATATATTCCACACACGTACTTGCTTCCTCAGGATTTAGTGATGTTACACCTCTAATGGGGCCCAAAGACAACAGAAATTTTCCCCCTTCATTTCACTGGGCTTGCCATCAAATTCACAGTGCTGCTGGTCCTGTTCCTTAACTGGAGCACTGTTGAGAAGCTGACAGCTGACCACATGTAGCAAAAAGCTAAAGGGCCACTTGAGGACTGACGGTGCTTTTCTGTGTCTCCCACGGTGCTGGCAAGTCAACTCTGTTTATGATGAGTTCAGTGTTTCCCGTGTCTGTTTCTCAAGAAGCACCAAAGATTTTGCATAATGATGATATTCTGTCCTGTTCAAGTTGCTCACACAGGGAAAAGAAAGTACCTTTCTATGGAGACTACAGATGCAAAAGCAGAGGAGAATTTGCCAGGAAAATAGATTGGAAACATACTTGGGTTAACAGAAAACTTTCCCTCCCTCAAAGATGTTGAAAGGCACACATCTCTACTTCATTTCCATTACTGTGTTGAGAAAAGGTTTATAGAAAAAATAGTTAAGAAGCTAAAATCTCAATATTAATGCAAAAGCTATATATTTCATATTGCTACTGTTCTGCATCTTCAGGTTCCCTCTTACGTGTCCTGTCTTATGGACAATATGTATGCTTTTGATTTAGGAACCAATAACATTTTAAACTCTGACATTAAAGGAGACAAAAAATAGGAAAAATGGGAGAAGAAAGAAGTGGAGAAATTATTGAATTACATAGAACATATTTTTCTTTTAAAATGCAGTAAAAGATTCAATAGTTTAAATTGCTCAGGGCTGATCACATTTCTTTCAGAAGGTGCTCTGTATCTTGGGGCCAGTTTATGTATCAAATACTGCTGATAATTCAGCAGATGCTTTTTTTATTGAAAGTCATAGAAAAGAGTTGCAATAAAACCTGCATTAACGGCCAGAGCTGAAACTGAGGCTGCCTTGTGATTTATGCACTTTCCTTTGGTTTTGATCTTTTAGTGAATGTGACTTGCCACATTGTATACTCTGCTGGGATTTTCTCCCTCACCACTCATTACTATTCTCTCACTGTCAATCTGATCATGCAGTTTCGTGTGATTCAGTGAAAAGAAAATAATCTAGTAGCAGTCAGCTCTGTATGATTTTGCACTTTTTTTGGCTAGGGCTCTGATTCAAAATGAGATCAGATGAGTGAGAGGACAGTAGTTGTTTTTAATGGGCTTTGGATCAAGCAATGAATGCCTTTTTTGGGCACACCATTTTAGGTTATTCTGTGCATGTAAATGATCTTTTAAAATGCCCTCATTTCTACATAAAGGAGTCTCAACAAATAAAATAAAATCCAATAAATCTCAATAAATAAAATAAATAGTTTGTCTATTGTTTAGAATGGACAAGAGGATTTTTTTTCATAATTTTAAGGAATATTCCAGAGATTGCAACATATGTAGGGTTCTTCAAGTACAATCCCTGGTTCCTATTTGCATTTAAAACTCTGTGCAAGTTTTTGCTTTTTCACATTTGCCTCATGAAAATAACTTGGGATAAGAATAATTTTTCAAATGTTATTAATAGATAAAAAGTAATCCAAGGATAAATACTTCCAGACTGTAGCTACTGTGTGTATCTAGGCTAGACATATATATCTCAGTGTTTTGTTTTTTCAGTCTGACTAATTGTCTTTGTCTTTAATGACTCTCCTTTAAATGTCTGCTTTATGTTTCACAAATACTTAATCATTGCTTTTCTTCTTCTGTTTATTGATAGAGTTTAAACGTGCACATATGGACCAAAATGACATTAGTTGGGGAAAAGTTGGACAAAAATCGTTTTTTTCTATCATTCAAATAAAATCTTTTCTCCTACCTGCACCAAACAAAAACAACTATGCCTTTGCTCCTTTGCTGTCAATACATGAAGAAAACAGTGTGGAAATGGGAATTGATACAGCCGGCATAAAACATACTTAAAAGGTGCCCACAGGAGAAAACATCACTGCTCAGGACCCCATCCTGCCCTGCATGAATCGTACCAAGAAGACCAGTAAGCCTACTCCTGCAAGTAAACATTGCACACGTGTTTAATACTGGGAAAATAGTGTCTCATAGATGGAAGCTCTTATACTCTAATGAAACACCTTTGAGTATGATATAATGTCAATGGAACAGCATGTGGCTTTGGTACATATAAAAGCAATTATGGAAGTAATATTATAGGCTGACTTGCCTTTTTCCTTTGGTTTCAGGGTTTCAGACTCCCTAAGAGCTGAGTCAGAATGATAGCACTTTCCTTCTTGTCATCATCTCAAAATAAAACTTTCCATTCTTTTCATTGCTCAGAAGCCCTTCAGATATGTCATTGGTACTTATATTACAAGAATATACATTAGCTAATATTTTACAATTTACTCTGGGTTGTTTTATTTTGTATTTTAGAAATTTTAGATAGTCTGGGATAGTTTAAATAATAGTGATTTGGTTTCTGGTTATTTATTGACTTTTCCCACGTGATGCATCTTGAAACTATGGTGTAGCACATGTCCACATTTCAGAGAAGTCCAAAAATATAGTGTCAGATGATGAACACAAAGAATATGTTATGTTGACCATATTGGCCAGTGATAACTTGCTCCATCTGTCTTGCTTCTGATATGTTAGCTGGACAGGGTAGAAATGAAGCAGCCTCTAAAAACAGAAGTCATTATGAGAAGAAACAGCAGGCTAGCAGCAATCAGGTATTCTACTGAAAAGTTCAAAAGATCATATTTGCTTTTTCTTCTTTTACCTGCTTTAATGTTCATTATCACAGCAAACATGATATTGCCTTAATGGGTTATAGAGGATGACTCAAGCTTTCTGAACTTCAGCAGTGAAGTGTTGTTGGTTAAGAATCTTGAAGCCCAGCTGGGCTTGTCTCTTCCTTCTGTTTTTGTAGCTTGGGACTTGAACCGTGATAAACTGTGGCAGAGTTACACTTCAACACTTCATACCTATCCTCCTGATATATCTTTAGGGTGAGTTCCCCTACAGCTAAAGAAAGTTTTCTACCTTCCTTTTCCTTTTAAACAACTTCAAATATGTCAAGCTCATTAATATAGAAATAGTCTGATTTGTATTCTACATTATACCATTTGTTATATTGTGCTGTATGTCAGCTACATGCTCACAAATGCACGTACGAATATAGTCAGTTAAGGATTAATATAATTTGTACATTCATATACAGGAAGTATTAATTTTTTTAATGCTTTGTTATGTAGATAATACAGATCTTTGCACACGGCATACTACACTGCCTAAGAAAATACAAGCTTCTCTGTCACAAATACTTACAAAAATGCATTTTACATCTAGTGCTCTTATAGAGATGGAAACACAGTCCAAACCCATTGTTTTATTTGAAATTTTCATATTACTAGTTCACATCATGCTTTTTGGCTACTGACTAGATGAAGTGAGAATTTGAAACAGCAGAGTAACTGCTTGAGTACTTCAGAACTTAGCATAAAAATCCAGTGTGGGGGAAGGGGGAAATGTCAAAAGAAAAATTAAATATATTTTACATGCCAACTGTTGACCATTTATTCATATCATGCTGGGTTTTTAAGTGGTTTTCTCTGTTGGTTACACAATAAACCCACTCCATGTTTAAAAAGAGTGTAACCTTCATTTCACAGAGAAAAGTCTCCTGCGAATAATAAATTTTACCTGTTTTCCAACTTAATTTAAAATTTTTACTTCCTTCTTCAAATGATATTGAATTTTAATACAATAATCAGTGGCCTGTGACACTTTTACTGGAATACAATTCCAGGTCTGCTATCGTGCTTTTGTAGCTTTCCTAGAGCATCCTGTGAAAAGAGCAGGAAGATTTGGGCTAGTGGCTTCTATTTATTCTGATGTACTTGGTTTAGTTCCTCATTCTTCTGGTTTGAAAGTTAGCACTAGCACAGTAGATGGAAGCTTTCTGGAAAATTTCTGTAAGCTCCTAAAAGCCATAATTACAGCCTTACAATATCCCTATCTGTGGGAAAAATCAGATACAGCTACTGCGAAGTAGTCATTATGATGTCACTTTTTAACAGAAGCATGACAATTCATTTGCAAATATGTAGTTCTGTTCATGGCCAAGGTCTCTGGTATTGCCCTTCCCAAAGATCTGGGGATGCCCAGGGAGTCCCCAGAAGCAAAATGTAAGAGCTTCAAGGACACAGACCAACAGTTCTTCTTATACCCATAGAGAAACTGAAGCAATTTCCCAGCCTTAGTCTGTCATCTCTGCCACTTTTATCTGCAGTCTCACGAAGATCTCAATAAGGCCTTAATAATGGTGCAAGTATTGTATAACAGCTTTTACTGGCCTCCTGTGCTGCATTTCTTTCTTAGTATGAGCTCTGTTTGCTTAAGGACTGCCTACCCATGAATGTTAATCATTTGTGATCACATAACACCATCCCCCAAAATGTGTGTCTAAAATTAAACTACAGATGGTGTTCGCAAAGGTTAACCTTAGCCTGGGGTGCCAAAACCCCTCAGAATCCCTCCACAGTCAATGGGAAAAGGAAATGTCTCCTTTAACACAGTATTCCTCAATCTGTGCTCTGGGAACCAGTAGTGATCTGGAAGACATCTGATGTTAGTTCATGAAAATGTTGGAAGCATTTAACCTTCCCCTGCAGAAAACACCTCCAAACTATATACAGAAATTCCTACGTATGCACACGAGCAAACAATAAATTTGAGAGATTTTAAAAGTAATAAACAAAGCTTGAAATTGCATTTGGCTGTAAATGAAAACCATTATGACAACACTTCATAGCAGTACTTTTTTTTTTTTTTTAAGGCTTGGTAGAATTTCAATTTGAAAAAGAAAAGAACTGAAGCTAATTTTTGAGTCTTTCCCAGGTGACTACACAAGTGTTAAGGAAACATACTTGTCCTTGGTTAGACTTGGTTCTTCTAAAAGCCCTTAAATTTTGAAATAACAAAATGTGAAAAGCGATGTCCATGGGGTAGTACATCCAGCATGGTACACTCAGTCATAATTTCTTGAAAGATCATTCATTGGATATTAGCATTATGTCATATCTTTCTGAAGTATGGTTGAAGAAGGTATTAAACACCAGAAGAATTCAACAAATTCTCTTTAAACTGAGTGATTTAAGTCTTTATCTTTTAAAAAAGAAACTTAGTGATGTTAGATTTCAATGAAAGGAATTGAAATCAGAAGCATTATTGAGGTCAAAGTCTTATGATGTATAAAATTATTGTAAATTGCAGCTAGTAAAAATAAAATCTAGTAAGCGAATGTTTTCATTTGTTAATTTGACTAAAGATTTTGCTAATTGCAACAGCTTTATGATTATTTGTTTCAAGTAGAATTCATTCCCATGTGGACGGCACCATAAGGGTTTCTGTTTAACAGATGGACATCTCATGCTTTTAATTCCTTTGAGAAATCTTAGCTTTTTGGTGTATGAGACAGAGAAGAAGGAACCATTGTAAAGGTCTTTTTTTGTGCAATCCTTTTCTATTGTGAGCTGCATAAGGGACCAAATCTGATGCTGTATTCAGTGAAGAGACTAGGTTAAAAAACACCAGCCCTTTCAATCCGTACCTTTGGGGGTTCATCATATTTTGTAGTTTTATAATTACATGCATTTACTCCTTTTTGCTCAGGTTTGTGCTCTGACTGTAAATTATAGTAATTTATACTGTGATAAATCATAAATTTCATAATAGTAAAGAGTCTGTTGCAAACAACCTGTGATTGGATTTTGATCCCATTTCAAAAGTGGCTCCTTGGGACATTTGTTTCTCTTCATTTGAACTATGCCAATTCATCTCATGAAGTGTATTGTTTATATGTCTCAAGAGATTTCCCACCATAAACTTTCTGAATACTTACAGTTCCAGAGAAAAGAGTAGTAGACAAGATAATCTTTGTTTGAACAAAATAGCATCTAATACAAGGCTTGACATCTCCAAATTTCTAGATTTTCTCAAAGATGGGTAAAGTTCATAAATAATAGACTAAACAACAATTCTAAGGGACAGAGAATTGGTGGCATAATAAACTGACAAAATTTTTGCATGCTAATTTTAAGGAACTTTCTGACCAGAACTGTAACCTAGAAATACATTAACAATTGTAGCATGCAAATCATTGAATCAAATGATATGTAGAATCAAATGATACAAATCACATCCCAGGATGCCTGATTTTCCAGATCACTCACATTTTGGAGTACTCTGTGTCTGTTTGCTAGAGAGCAAGTCCAGAAAGGGCATTTCAGGGGAATTCTTGGGTGCAAGTGAGGGCAATGACTTCACAACTGACTTCTATCCTAGCATAGAGTGCTGCTGTTAGCTGAGGACTGCACCAAACCCAGGAGTTGTAAACGTGTTCACTGCCTATGGGTAACTGCAAAAAATGAGGTACAAAGTACAGATTTGTGAAGTCCCATTTGTGAAGCCACCTCCATTTGGAGGTGTTTAAATGCCTTATTTCTGAATAGGCTACTAGTAAGAGTCCCTGACTTTGTTTTGTCTATCCAAAACAAAATAATCTTGGACGTGGTGAAAAGGTAATCCTTTCAGAAAAGAGTATGGGAAGCAAAAATTTGAAACTAGACAATTATTTTTTAAAGGGCTGACCAAAATTCAGTAATTTTTCAATATGATTTCATTAATGTGCTTACTGTCATTTGTGAACTGATTATGAAACCACAGTTTTTAATGAGCATTTTTCAAGCCATGAGAGAAAAATCAAATATAGTCTCATCTAGTTTCTTTATATAATATAAAAAAAAGTTACCTTTTTGAAAAAACCCACATTTAAATGGTAATGATTACATATCTATAACAGAAATACATACGGAAATACATATGCGTGTAGAACTTACTGAAAGCTTGCAGGAGAATGAAAATGCCATTTGGCAAATGATGACAGTTCTAAGAGCAAACTCTTGGTGATTCTATATACTCCACAAATAAAATGGCTAGGATTGGGTAAGTTTTGTTTTCATTCAGTCAGAGCATTTTATTTGGATTTGTCTTGCACGTTCCATCACACGATAGAAATTTTCAACATGAAGATTACTCAAACAGAAAAAAATGGTCCTGAGAAAAGTCTGGACTATTTTGACAAAACTATTTTTATATTTTGCCCGGTATGTATGTTCAACAAAATTAACACAATTCTGTGAAGCATTTTCATTCCAAAGATGCATTTTTTAAATGTGAAAAGGTCTAATCAATTCTTAACTTATGGGTTTTCAGAGAGAATTACTACTTTCCTCCAAGATTCTACACTTAATATTTACAGAGTAATTATTATTGTGAGAAAAAATTACCTCTTAAATAAGAATTTGTTTCCAAACACACTGAACATGACTGCTGAGCAAGTGAGCCACTGTGGAAAGAAAGGGTATTATCAGAGAAATGAGATGAAGAGATTTTACAGATTCACCCACACGACAGAGTGAAACACTGTGTAGAATTATATGATTTAGTTCTCAATGAGAAGCAGGGAGATAAAAAAATGTTTCTTTGAAAAATTCCCAATTGGTTCTACAATGAAGTCAAACAGTTCACTTATCATAATACTATTATAGTACCCCCTTTTAAATAAAGATTAATAGCAACATGTTGCATTTTTTTCCTAAAGATAAAGATTTCCATTTAATAAGCTTACCATGAATTATATCCTCAACGCAGCCATTTTCCCCATCTCTTGTAAAAATATCCACCCTTATTGGCTTTCAGTTGTAATCCAGGGCAATGTCTCTCTTGCATACTGCGTGCATTTTTCACAAACATGTCAACATAACACTCCTCGAGAAGGACATTGTTTACTTTGGATAAACCTGCCTCATGGAGGATAAAACCATTCTTTGTGAACACTTATGAAGGACAAGAGTGTGCATGCTATTTATGAAATGTTTCATTATACAGTATGTGGTTTCCATTATATAAATAATTCTTTCCCCCTCATCTACTTCTCTGTGGGAATATTGAATAAATAATTAAAGGGGAAAAAAAGAGGAGGAAGAAATAAGTATAAACAACTTGAAAGATGATTCATAAGTTGAGTTATGTTAATTGTATTTCCTACTGAGACATCAAAGTACATTTGGTAACATGAAATATATGCACCTTTCCAAGATTTTATATTTTGGCTCTCTTAAGGGTGCTGATTATTATCCACAATAACTTCATGGAAAATATCTCCAAAAGCTTTGTTTAGTGTTTATTTTCCCAGAGCAAGACATCACTTATAATCTCATATTTTAAAGGGTTAGTTCTTTGCTTTTTTTATAGTGAGACACACTGCCTAGTCCAGAGTCAGAGTATAGAAGTGTTTATCACAGTCACATAACTTTTTCCTCTTACTGCCTTTAAGAAACTCATCAGCCACAAGAGAGAGAAAAAAACACCCAAAACCACTAAAAACCCCCACAAGACTGGCAGAGCGCTAATAAAAATGACTACATTTTGGCTACCCTCTTTGAGAATTATTACACACCAGAATAATTGGGGTTTATTTATATTCCAGTAATATCTGGAGACCCTGATAGGAGATTCATGGTAATATTTTGTAAAGTGAGTAAGTAATGCAGCCGCTACCAGCCATAAAAGAGCAAAGGCAACAATTTCACAGTTTAGTTCCGTAAGTCCAAATTTCAGGTACTTGAAGTCCAGCTCAGTTGTTTCGTTGCCCTGGCAGACTTTGGTTGCCTGTCTTTCTGCTGCTGGATGTTTGCAGAACCTCCCCAACCTTTCCAAACAGAGGTGATCATGCACACAGAGATAAACCAGGAGTCATTACACCGAATTTCTGTCACCTATACATCTTGGTGGGCCTGCTCTAAAAGACAGTTCTTATGAAATACGAGAAGCATTCCTATCAAATCTGGATAGACTAGAACCAAAACTCAGAAAGCAACATCCCCCTGCAGCAGGAAAAGGCAGGAAATGGACTGTTATGCATAAAGCAGCCATTATCTTAGTCTTGTACAAAAATACTTTGAATGACAGAAGCCTCTGAAAAATCATCAAAAGGATGGAATACACTTTCTAATTTTTTGCACCTCTTCCCTAGAATAGGGAATGAACTTGGATTGCATTTGCTGAAGCTGGCTGGAAAAGAATGACAGAAATATTTTGAGGTTTTAACCATAGGCATTTTGTTTTTCTGGGTTTTTTTGTTCTGCGTGAAGACATCTCAAAAGAGAGAATTTCCAAAGTAAAGAAGGGGAAAGGAAGCCAGTAAACACCCACCTGATTTGTAGCACATTCATTAATGCTTGTGGTCTAACACTATGTGGTTCAGAGCAATGAATATGTCTGCTGTGTGGCATGGAGTTCTCCAAAAACCAGTTAATGAATATTTAATGAGGGCAAAATAGTTTCAATGGGAGTGCTTTAAAGACCGAGCAACTTGCTAAGCCAGGGTGAAGTAATGTACTAGGGAAGGGGGAAAGGTTTCACATCAAAGTCATCACTCACTCAGTGTTTTTCTCTAGAATATTAAGTTTCAAAAAATGCACAAACCTGGCTCTTCAGGAAAATTTCTCTAACCTCAAGGAGTACTGGCTATTCTAAGATCTCATTCATACTTTCTGGCTTCCATCTAAAGTTACAAGTGACATTGCTGAGAAATGCATTATAAGCCATGGTTTCTCCAAGGAAAGCTCTTAGTTGGCTAAACTGTGGAATTCCTAGTTCCTCAGAACTTCATCTGGCAAGAATATTGCTTTAAAGATGGAGGAATTGGTTTTAATAGAAATTGGCCAAGGTAGGCTTTTTCTCAGTGAATAACATAAAACTACTATCATCAACACCAATTTTAGACACACAAATATACAGTAGTCTATATTCTACTAGCTTAAAATGATGACTTTAGAAATAATTGGGCATGCTGTACTGTATTGTGTTTTTCACCATGTTTCAAGATATATTTGATCGTTTCCCCCACTGATTATGTTTAAAACGTGATTTGTTTGTTTATTTGAATAAGGCAGCTTGAAGTCAGGCCACTAGTAACAGATTGCTTTGTTTAAACTGGTTTTACTTGCTTGGTCTTGTCATGTTTTATGCGTTCCATATCATCAGCAGGACAGATGAGAGATGCCTTACACTACAGGCATTCAGAATTGTTGCTGTGGAGAGATTACCAGCCCAGCTCTGGCATAAAACCCCCTTTAGAATTTGTTGACTACAGCACTGTATCTCAAACCCACTGGCAATGAGTAGGAAACACAAAACTGGTAAAACTTGCTATAGGGTCTTGTAATTAGTTCAATGGAAACCTTAGATATTTTCCACCAAATTTCCTTTTCCTTCTCCACCCCCTTCACCCCAGATTTTCACCTTCTTATTGTTTATTTTTATTGCACTGCATTCTATTGTTAAAACAAGACATACCATAAAAATATTGTGAAATTTTTTTAATCTGTTTTCCTTGCTTGGGTCTTATTTTCTTTTGTACTTCTTGGTTAAAATCTATTTTTCCTAGTTGCAAGGCTGCTGCTGCATAGTGGTTCCTGTGCCTACCACGAGAGGTCTCTTCCTGTGTGGCAAACCCGAAAACTAAGAGACAAACATACTTACTTTTCCTGAGTGCTCTGTCAGGCTCAAGTTCCCCTTTCAATGCCATGGAAACTTCAGACATACTTGAGAACAAATCTGTGTTTGCAGGAGTGATCAGAATCTGATCAGTAGATTCGGAATTGAGAGAGATCTGAACACAACAAACAGAAATGATACTTGTGTGCTGAACTATAGATAAGCTCCAGCTACCTTTCCAGTTTTTCCTTTTCCCTTCTGTGTGTTACATCAGTTCCCTTGTTTCTCCACAAGCTGCTGAGTGTGATGAGCACATACAGCACTCATGGGCACAGTGCTCCCGCAATAGGGTTTTATACTTCGGATCAAAGATTATGTGAAAGAGCTTATAACTTGATTTGCTGCATTTTGAGACACGACAAATAAACTTCATGTCTCCTTTGAGACCCTTTTCATTTGCTCTTTCCTTTAATCTAGGATTTTCAGAGTTTTTGACATGAATAATGTGAGACTTATGAAAAACATTGTCTTCTGGGATGCTCTGCCATAGTTTCTAATGAGTAAGATGCTTCTTTTTATCTCTCTAGTTTTTGGACCTTATGTCACAGTTTTATGGACCAACTGCAAGCACAAAAAAAATAGATAACAGAAAAAGAAATGGAAATGTGTGAAAGACCAGTAGGCAGCTGATAGGACCTAAGAAGATTCTGTCTAACACAACTGCATATTTTTTGTGTCAAGTGATCAGTTCTTCAGATTTTAGCATGGACAGTGAACTTCCTAGATAGATAATGAAGTCACTTAATTCTTATGAAAATTTTGCTGAATCAAGACTGGCAAAAGACATTTTTAGTAAGTTTGTGTATTAGTGATGTGCGTACTACAGCTTGGAAGAGCAGCTTTTAGCATCCAACAGCAAGTAGATGGCCATATTTTATTTAAAAAAAGGTTATAATCTCTTTTCTATAAATTTATCTTACACCTTATATGTGGTAAATGAAGTGCTATTTACTATCATTAATACAAAAGAAAAGGAAAAATTTGACAAGCATATCCATGTTTCCTTTCTTTGTTTTTCCCCATGCTAGGCTTAGGGAAATCTATTGTCTGCCAAAATCATCACAAAAAATTAATGTGCCAAGTACAGTGGATCAGTAAAAGTTTTAGATGGAGAGAAGCCAAAATATTTTTCAAGAAAAATACTGGGCCTGAAGGTTTGGGGTGAACTCATAAAGAACCATCCTCTGGCAGGCTAGGAGTCAATCTTATTTAAATTCCTCCTGCTTTTAATGTCAATACTTGGCAAAATTCCATTAGTCAGATAAAGGCAACAAGATTTCAAAACATTGTAAACTCTGTATGTTACCTGATAGCATGCCTCATTTGACTCCCCTTTCCACACCCATTCCAAAAAGAATCACACAGAACTTTATGGAGAGAGAAGTTGGACTATTTTGGCAGTCCTTCAAAACATAAATTAAGTTTGAACAAAAAATACATGTAAGGAAACGATTTGGTTATGCCTTCTTATTCCAGAATCACTGTACTTTGTTCTATATTATTTAGTTTCTATTGCCTTTGGGGAAGTTTTTTCCATCCATGAAAAACTAATTTCTGGTGTTGTTCATGCACATAATCCTCTTGTTTTCCCATAACTTTTAAAGGATGCTGGTCACTTTACAGCTTACTGTACATTTTACCTTGGGCTCCGCAGCTCCTCAAAGAATGAATGTGTAACTTCTGTAGCCAATTGCATTCCTGACAGTAAGTGCACCCTACACAAGGGGCAGGCTATGCAGTTATGCATCCTAAATAAGGAATGAGAATGGCTTGAAAGAGAAGGATCAGAATTAATGATGCACTTTTTTCCTGAATTGTGATCAAGACAATTGCATCAGTTCTTTCTACCAAGCAGCAGAACATACATGAGTTTTTCTTCATTTGTTTTGAAACAAGTGATATTGTTCACCAAGTTATAAACGTTACTTTGAGAATATTTATAAGAATCCTGCAAAACTTTTCATTGTCATAACACAACTGCTAAATTATACAAAAGCCTTGAAGACTGCTTGCAGATTCAACCAGTCTCTAATTTTACTAACAGGAGAATGAAAAGTACAGTCATCCAACAGTGCAATATACTGATGAATAGTAAATACCTGGGACACTGCCAGACTTATCCTAAACAAGTATGCATCACATATGTGGTCAAGAAATAAATTGCATTTATCATCCACCTTTGCTTGCCTCATTCATCCATCTCTGCCTGCACTACCTTAAGCATTCCAAATACTAAGATACATCAAAGCCTCTGTCAAAAACAAAAAAAAAAAAAAAAGAAGGAGTAGTAAGAAAACAATTAATTTTCCCCTTCCCCTTGGTACAACATTAATCTTTCACTACAAAATATTGACAACTGTTGCTGGTCAGTTTTGAAATGTGCAGCAGAAAAGCATTATCTTAGTGTCTGGATAGACAACTCATAGATCACTTGACCTGCCTGAAAGGATATTGACCAGTTTCCTGATTTTTATTTTTTTTTTTAAAATCTGATTTTCCTGTTTACCAGGTGAAGAAATCAGACAGAATAAACTAGATCTGGCAGGGGCTTGATAGGTTATCTAATTCATTCCCCTTTGCAGTTTTCTAAAGCTTTGCCTTTATATAGTTTTCTAGCTTTATTATTATTATTATTATTATTATTATTACTACTATTATTATTTTTGTACTGTCAGTGTTCATGGACTAAATATTTCTAAAAATGTTATAGGAGCTAGGATAAAAAGCTGCAGACCCAGAGCAGTTCTGGAAAACTACAGATCATTGATTCTTATCTTTCCATATTTGCTCTTTAACACTAAGTTCAGTTTGTTATCAGATATTTATTGTGCTGGAAAAAATCTCCTATCCCTTGTCTTACCTCACCTCACTTTCCCTTGCATTTTCTTGTTCCTTTCATATCTGAATAATGATACAAAATTGGCACAGGATTCATAAATACCTCCTAACTTCTATCATCAGACCAAAGTTACAGTGATCCAGAACCTCTGGACACGAACAAGGACTTAATCTGAGGTACTACATGAAAAGATTTTAATCATTATATGGGTGATTGGATTAGGTTAAAAGATGTACTGCATTAACAGAATCATCCAATCTGAGTTTTGAAGAGAGCCAAAAGAACATAACTAGAATGGGAGGGATGAGAAAATACAGCAGGTCATTCCTCCATGCCAGCATCACATCCTCCCGTGTCTACGAAACTAGGAGGATATCCACAAGACAGCAGCTTATGGAGGAAACTGAGGAGCAGGAATAGTTTAATAGGATAGTTAAGAGTAGCTGGAGATTTAAATTATTTGCTAAACTCGCAACAACTGACATTTATGAAGAGTGCAGACTTTGTGTGAAACTTCTTTTGAAGATGATAAATTAAATACTGAGTAGTCATAGCAGGAAGTGTAATCTTTATAGAAGACATGTTCCTTACTAACTCCCTGCCTTTCCTACCTTCTCCTTCACTCTTTAGTTTGCTTGCAGTGTCCTGCTGACACGGTGACTTCTTTGACAAGCTTTCTTCTTGTCCTTCCAAGGCAGAAGTGACCTGGGATGGGGAGTGCAAGTGCCTTGTGCTCTGTCTGTGCTCCCGAGCAGTTGAATACACACGTGGAGCCCACCACAGAGCCCCCAGCACTGCGGTCAGTTCTCTGATACTTCAAGATTAAAAGTGAAGAGAAGAGTTCTGGACCTCACTAAAGTAGGGGAAACAGTTTAATTCCAAAACTAGGGTTAAATACTACACTAGCTGAATAATTAAAGAACTATTAAATCACTAATCATTACAGCTAAAATCTCAGGCAATGACAGATCTCAGCATTCTTTGGTAAAACAAACCTAGACTCAAACTCAGAATTGTTTGTTAAGGCACTTTGCACAGGAAAGAAGGATAGGGACTCAACAATGGACAGAAATGCTGTTATCAAATTAACGTAACAATCACCTTACAAAATATCAAACAGTGCTTTTGTGCAATTCTAATGAAGAAAAAAAAGTGAATAGCTTAAAAAGCATCAGTAGTTAATAACCACCCTTTAAAACAGTTTAGAATAATGCAGTGAGAATGCTTTTATGGATAATCTGAAAATTCAAAGTAGTCATTTGAATAATTAATTTGCCCAGTTTTCAAAGGCAAATCACCTATCCAAGACTATGGGAATTTTGCCCATGTAAGGCCTCAGTAAAGCTTTAGAAGACAGAGCCCATAATGTTACTATTAGCATAAAATATCCTTTGGATTTTTTACAAGCCAAACCCAGAATTTATCAAAAAATGGACTCCATGTGCTGTTATTTGTGGTACTGAAGACACAGCAGTGGGCTAAAGGAGATGTTTCCAATAAAGCTCTGTCTCCAGCCTGCTTTAACATCTCCTGCTACGAGGCTGGAGGATGTTCAGGCTGTATCCCACTGGGAACTTCCACGTGGACCTAAAACCCCTCTGGGGAGACTTCTACTTTTGCCTGAAGCTAATTAGAATTCATGTTTTCTTAGCGAATTAAGGACAGTGATAGCTACTCACACTCTAATCGCAGTTAAGCCTAATGGACACCCCGGGATAGATATCCAAAGTATCTGCCCAGCAAATATTTTGGCGTTTTCCTCCATTTCACATTTACCACTGAGCACTCAGCAGGTGCTCCCACTTTGCAAAGGAAGTGCTAATGCCTTAAATCGTCCTCTTATTCTGGCTAGAATTTACCTAATTGATGTCTCACCTCTGGGAAAACAAAGACAGCAAATTCAGGTTAATGCTCCTGAGGATTGGGAGGCATGGCTAAGTGCATTTAACCCAGCCAAGCCCAAAACACTGACACCTACAATAATATAAGGAGAAATTACAAGATTCCTTAGAAAAACTGGCATACATCAAAAACAGTCTACAAATGGTGTCAGAGAAAAAAAACTAAGAAAAATGTTCGGAATGACTCTTCTCACATTTAAAGGATATTTAGGCATAAAATTAAAATAAATGCATTTTTTAGAAGCAGCCAGAATAAAAAACTGAATGTTAAGGCCTGAGGATTGAGGCAAAGAAAAAGGATTCTTATTGTTCCTCTCCCTGATTCCACTGAAGAGTACCAATTTTTCAACGCTGAGTTGAATGTGGTGGATTCTCAACATAGACTGAGAAATCCACATTATCTAACTGTAGCTGCCCACATTTCAGGTCCTGTGGTAGATCTGGACTAGTCATTCTTGACTCTTACCATCTGAAGAATGAAAAAGGACTTCCCAGCAGGATTTATCAGCTTGTTTCAAGTACGACCCATACAATGAAATATTTCGCACTTTGGTTGTGGCTGTTTCTCTCTACTGATTATATGAGTCTGGACAGCCCTTTCAGTTGTGGTCTTTCACTTGCTATTTATTTCTCATTTATTATCATGTTTCTTTAGGAAATCTGGTATGTAATTAATGATATGAGCGTATAGAGGAAACAGATATTCAAAACACAGCTGTAGAGCTAAATATCAGCTGTGGAAACATGGCTCACTGTAGTTACTATGGGCATTTGTATTTACACCAGCTAGAAGCAGTGTCAGGATGATGTACAGCACAACTCAGAGCTTCAAAGATTTGTTGGTCCCCGTGAGAAAAATACGTCTTAACACTTCTATAAGGTAAAAGTCTTTTATTCAGAAATATCTTTTGCATTTAGTAGGTTTTTCCCTTACAATGGATTTCAAGACTTACTAATTCATTACGCTCTAGAACCTAGAAACAGCTGAGAAGTAAAAGCATGAAATCATATTTATTAGCTATGCTGAATTACCTCTCTATAAAATAAATTTACAGTTCTTCTAAGGACAGATGTTCAACATTGCATTACTAACCGGTTCAGTTCCCAGAAAAGATTTACTGATTTATGTGGTTCAAGGTTAAAGAAATCAGCAAGTAGTAATCAAACATCCATAAAAAAAAATGGACTAAGGCTGACCTTTGTGCCATGTGTTAAAAAAACAACTCTGCCACATTTATATCCAGTAAACCCACACAAAATTTTTTAAAAACATGCTTTTTTATATGTGAAAAAGGAAAGTGCAGGTAACCTCAAAAGAAGATAAACTTTTTTTAAACTTCTGAGATATTCACTCTCTTTGCTTTTTCTCTCTTAGTAAAGTCAGATATTGTCCCTAATGAACAGATTATTGGCTTTTTGTGTCAATTCTAGACAAGATTATGACCTTGGAATATACTGTCCATGAACTGAATGTCAGTTACTTTCAGTGTTTGGGAAATGGATGATGAAATTAAAATGGTTCTTCAGCTTAGGGAAGCAATGAGATTCTCTGATTTATTCACTCACTCCCTTCCACAATCTCTGATTTAAAAAGATAAAGATATTGTGAATGACAGTCCCATTACTCCACATTCACAAAGCCATCTCGGTATTTCCAGTGCTTTGGCTGGAGAGGCATTATTACATCCTCCCAGGTGTGGTATAGAGTGCTCTGGGCTTTTTTTCCTTAGTTTTTGTTTTGTTTTGGCTTTGGTTTGTTTTATTTTTGTTTTTTGTTTTGGGGTTTTTTTTGGGGTGGTGGTGGGTTTTTTTCTCCTCATTTTTCTCATTTTACAGATGCTATTGTTTAAACTCATTTGGATGAAAAAGAGTTTACAAATACATCATAATGGTATCCTTATTATTTGGACCTGCTGTAGTACAGCTTTATGAACAAAAGCTGAAATTTAAAGATAATAAAGAAAAAAATCCTGCCATGACCTCTTAATTTATCATTTTGTTGATGCTCAATAAATACTCACAGTTTGGATTAAATTCAGCCTGGAGACCCAGGAAGTCTTTTTGTCATCTTTGTCATCTAAAAGACTTAAAGGTATCCCAACAGAACTAAGAAAGAATAAAACACTGATAGAGGACAATCCAATAATAATCAAAATAGTTTCTTAGATCACAGTTGGATAGCAATATAGAAAACTGGTTTATATTCACTTTTTCAGTTAGAATGTACATCAGTCTTTGGGCTTGTTTATGCAACACCTCTTGCACAAGTGTCCACACAAATGCAAAACACCACCATGTTTGCATACCCACTGGGGAGTGTCACAGCCCACAGGGATGTCATTGTGATGACAAATAAATACTGACTGATGATTTTCAGTCTTGATATGGCAGCTTGCATGACTTCATATGAGTTGGTATTCGACATTAAAATGATGCTGAGAACTTTGGTAACAAGGCAAATAAAATCACAAAAGCAGTCATAGGTAAATATATAAGATACAAGAAATGGCTCCTGCGTGGTGAATTCATGAAAAATGTAAGTGGAAAAGGTTATTTTGGATAAAATGGAATGAGATTTTTCCTGAGTTTTTGTGACAAAATTGACAAAAATCAAATGAAAACAAAACTATTCCAACCCTCATCTCCCTTCAAAAATTTCCAACTTCCAAATGAAAAATTATATTTTGACTTAGAAACAATTTACTGTACTCCTTAAGAACCTTGTGAAATTCCAAAAAAGAAATACTTAAGACCAAGTGACAGTCTTACACTTTCAAGTATTTCCCATCCCTGTTTTAGCCACCCTAATTTGTCAGTTCCTTGATACAACCATGAGCAATACGAGCTCCCCAGAAACTCACCTTTCACAAACAGATTTCTTTTTCACTGAAAACCCAAGGTCTGCTGTTGAATCTGGATCACATCTGACAATCTCACAATTGTCAATTGGATGCTGTAACCCTGTAATATATGTTTTACCTTCATCCATTCAGTAGGGACAGCTTGAGCCAAAACCTGTATGTATTTTAGTTAAAAAAAAAAAAAAAATTACATAGATAACATAGAACAATAATCTGTTTTTATTTTTCATTTAATCCCTCTTGTTAGGAGGGATATAACTAGCTTATTTATAATATATTATTGGCTGTTTCTTCCAAATATAGCCTTGTATATCTTACAAATCTGGCAATCTATATATTATGTCAAATGACTTACAGTACCTTGATATGATGTCATTATAAGCATTTACTTAGTAATAGATCATACAGTTCATTGGCTACTTCAATGCATAAAGACAATCACAAAAGGTGGATTAGATGGAGAACAACGAATGGATATGTGGAGCTCTGGCATCTATGGGACCTACAAGGTGCTGAGCTGAGAATGCTGAGGTCTCAGCTTCTGGCTGATGGGGCAGAAAAATTTTATTTGTGGAAATGTCTCTGAGGCTTTTCCCTACAACTTTCTCAAAACTGATAGTGATTATTTAACTCCTTTGTTGATAACTTCCAGTGACCATCCTCTCCATTCCACCCATTTACTCTGTAATGCAAAGCATTACACTGCATTCTCTAGCTGTCTGAAGTGTGGAGAAATTGAATAAATTGAATAAATGTATCGTAGCGCAAAGTGGTATCATTCTGAAAGTGAAATCTTAATTGTTGTGAAATCAGTGTTAAGCCTCATGTGGCCTTCCCAGAGGCTGAATTTCCCCCTGCAGACTACACTGAGACCAGTTGTTCCTCCCTTTGTTGGGGACAACGGGATCTGTCACTGCAGGCAATTTACAGTCTTCTCTTTCTCGCTTATCAGACAAATACATGACCAGCATATATTATAGGTGCATTATACATTTCCTTTCTTATTGTCAGTTTGCATGCACATTGATTACACAGTCCTTACTCACTACAGCATTTTAAGCACATGTTTAAACTTAAGCCAGAGTAAAGCTTATTCTCAAACTTTGCTGAGCTAAGATCTTTAAACACATCATTTGGCTATTTTTTCTTGTCTTGGCATGAGCTGTGTTGGAGAGGGCCAAATTTTAACTGTACTATTATATTTCTGTCCTTTCAGAGCAAAATTATTTTCCTGAGGTCTTAATGTGCAGATAAACTAAGACTGTGTTTCTAGACAAAATTGATTCAAAGTTTAAGGTAATCAGATTTGGTAGAATTTGGCTTGGTATGAAAATCTGGACAGTTGGATAGGACTGTAAAATTTAGAGGAATTTGTAGTCCAATTTTGCTTCTGCCATTCATCTAAAACCAGTAAAACACAGGACAGGTAGTGGATGTATTTGGGATGGAAGTAAGAAAGTTAATATTGCAATAGCATGATTGTTATCTGTCTTATTTCTTGTATGGACACTAATTTATGTTTCTAGGTGCAGTTTAACTGGATCCATCCCAAAAAGGGGGGATAAGAAAATATGTTTGCAGATGTCATCTGTTGTTGAACTGCTATTACAGAGTAGCCATTTCAGTCTATTTTGTTTTATATAAAAGACAGTCTCAATTTTTAAACACTGAAATAAAAATGGTTTTGTTTCACATTTCCTTTGCTGATTTCCTTTTCTGTGTAGAGGGATGTTATCTATGTGAATCTACAATGCTGAAATCTTCAGTGCTTCAGAAAAGTTTGAGACTAGGAAATCTGTGTGTCTTTTATCCTCTGAATATGATTAATGATGCTTTGTGTTTTGCAAGACATTATTAAAAACAGAAGCCTATGACTTCATTGTCTCTGACAACGACTTTGAACGTGGGGTCAGCTATTCCACTTTTACATTTCTTTGCAAGATTAAAAGAAAGTAAAAACTATTGCATTGGGAAGGGGGGAGCTTTACACAGATGTAACAAAGCAGAATACACACACGTTTCCAATATGCTTCTTCCAATGAAAATTCACCTCATTCATATGATACTGCTGGTAAGCAAACACTAGTGACAGGCAAATCTAGCCATCAGGAAAGCATACTGGGTTCAGGATTACCTCAAGTACCACATGCTAGAATTGTTGAAAATGTTAAGGAAAGAGTTCAGAGTTTGATTGAGAAAATTAACAGTAACAGATGCATTTTTTTGGTTACATTCCTGGACATTCGGTGATGGTGAAGAAAGTAATCACGCAGAAATGAAACAAAGTGTGCAACAGCAAGAATTGATTTGAAAATATTAGTGAGCAATTACATGTCAGTACTTTTTATTTTCATATAAAACACACTACTTTCACAAGTTGAATGTGCTATACCTTTAAAAAATTTATATGCAGTATTGCTTAAAGTGCTTGAAATGTTAGATCTTCCTTTAATATCTAAACAGGAAATTATTCACTCTTTTTAAGCTATTCTGTTCATCTGTGATGCATTATTTTATTGAATTTCTGCAATGTAAGGGTTATTTTTTTTTTACTGATATCTTCACCTTTCATGAATGTCAACAACATTCCCACTGTACAAAAAGCCTAAAGGGGGAACCGAAAACCTCACAAAAATTATTGGTAAAATTCAAAATCATCTCAGCAACATTGACATTTTGCTAAGTCAAGCTGGGAATACGGTTGCAATAAAACCATTATTGCTTCGATCATTGACAGAGGAATGAGTGCTAACACTGACAGTTTTCTGCCTTCAGAGCACTCATTCAGAGAAGTTGCTAGAAAATCATGATACTTTGTCAGCTGGTTCTGTTTTTCACTGTCTTTAACTTTGCTGTAAAATTTTGTCTGTTGAATGAACCTTGCAGCAACTGGCTAGAATAAATATGAGACTCTATCACACAGTTATAAGTTTATGTTGCATATTATCAAGGTGCCTTTTTTGAGGTCTGCTCTGACCTTTTAGGGTTTCATTTGCCTTAAATGATACTGTAAACAGGCAGCACTATAAAATAAATTTTATTTATGATATGGTTAATGAAGGGATGGAAAAATTGGTAAATATTACATTGGAGATTCTTCTATTTAGATGTTCTCTGCCTAAACCAGAAGATTTTTCTGAACTTCTGATTTAACAGAAATCTAAAATGTCTCCTGTAATATGATCTAATTTTTCACTTTTTACCCATTTAACTATTTTAAAGTCATATCCCCCACCACTGGTTGCTCAAGAATCAGATAAAAATCATTATTAAATTCAAATTAACACTGAAACACAAGAATTTTTTCAGAGTTTAGTCTTGAAAATGAATCCAAACTGTGCAAAATAATAGGACCCTTTTTGTTTCTGTGCAGTAGAATAAAAAAGAATTGACTGCTGTTTGGAAGGGTGGTTTTACCAGCTGTGCTTTTGGAAAATGGGATTATGGTTCCCACATTTGCAGAAATTTTGACCTTTCTGATACAAGGATAAAAGGTAAACATTTAAAAAAAGAAAGAAAAAAATAAGTAAATTTCACTGAGTTTAATTTTACACTGGAATGTGCATCATGAACCTTAATATTACTGCTGAGGGGTCCTCACCAGCCTGTAAACATTCCTACAACTTAAGCTCAGAATTGCTTTATTGAACTGCAATAAAGCTAGATAGAAGGTAGATTTAGTAAATTCTGTTATATTTTTCTAACAATACAGAAAAGTCTGAAAAAACCCTCACAACAGTGTTTTGCCCTGACATACATGTATTTTCTTAAATAGGAGAGATTTAAATCTTTTCACAAGGAACAAGCACAAGTAGGTGTTTTATTTATCAAATAAAGGTAAGAAAACATGGCAGCCCTTGAAGTGCTGCCCTACTGATGCTTTTGTTTGTGTAAATAACAAGTTTTTATACCATAAGCAAAGATTTTATTATCTAGTCAGAAGTATGCAGCAGCCTATGTCATATTGGGATGCTCTGATACATGAAGATATGTCTTTTATACACACAATTTATATAATATGTAAAGTATATGAAACACATATATATGAACATAAAAGATAATTTTCTTGCAAGTGTAACATAACTGTCTCAATGTTATCTGCTGGTGGATTCTGCACTTTCTTATCAATAGTATAAATCTGAGGAGGTCCATTACTTCATACAGTAATAGAGCTGATCTAGTTTTAGTTTAACCAAGAGCAGGCTCCTGTCCATTCTTCCTGGTTTCTCATCATAATCAGTTTCAGAGTATTAGTGTTCTAATGTTACATACACCTCACTGGTTACCAGGCCACAACCTGACCTTAAATTTGTATGAAAAATTAAGTGGAAGGCAGACGATTGAGCTGTGGTTTCTTTCAGTTTCATATCATTGCCCTTGCATCTGGCAGGGAGAAAAAAAGGCAAAAAAAAAAAAAAAAAAAAAAAGAGGCAGCTGCCTGATACCATAATGTCACTTTTAAGTTTTACACTGAAAAAGCACTAAGCGGGGCTTACTCAGAGTCATTTTTCAGCCAATTCTTCTTCCTGGAAATGTGATGATGTGAAGACAGACAGAGCTGAGGGAAGAAACAGTCCAAAAGCCATCTCCCTCACTCTATTATTACAAATCACCCCTGTTATAGAAGGAAAACTACACATACTCAGCATGCTTCAAAGAAGGAAAATGATGTGACAAAGCCATGAAGTTAAATTAAACAGATCTGATCTACACAACCAATTTAATGTCTGCATATTTTTCCATGTAATTAAAAAATGGCTTGATATGGTTCTTATGGTATGTGACATCAAATTAATACAGTAAATCAGAATGTAATTACGTAGCATATCTTTCCAAAAGAACTTCATAGCTTGAGTTTTGTTGATCAAGTTAATTGAATTAAGAATTTTTTGTAGGGCTAAGGTAAAGCTAGCTTATAAATACTAAGCACTTTGAATTAACTTTGTACAATATTTCAAACCCATTGTGTTAAACTCATTACTTCAGGATTTCAAAACATTCGGGTACCAATAAGTACATTTTAAGAATTAGATAGATACTCATAGTGGCATGTGTAGGTTCATGTGTAGGTTCCAGAATTAGACAATATGTGACTTTAAAAATGAGACTTCTTAATTGTCACTTTGTGTTTTTCTTTCTTTTTTGTAATAATCAATTTTTACACAGCAGAAATGAATGCAGCAAACTTATTAAAGAACACATTTCCTTTAAGCCCTGAGTGAGGCAGATGATCTGTCAAATAAGTCATGGCAGTTATAAAAATGTGGGCAATTAACAGCAGACAAAATACTCACTGCTGCATTGCTGATGCATTAAAAATTCCTCTGACATTTATGGAGGAGCATGGCAGGAGACCACCTATTTCAGCCCAGAGCCACTTTCCAAGAATAACAGACATGTTCTCCTATGAGCATTTAAAGAGAGTTACTAACAAAACTACAACAAGGTGGTAGAGATTTAGAATTTTGAAAATACATATAGAAACATGATTTACCTAGAAAACTTAATCAGAAAAAAGGAATGGATTTTCTGTTCCATTTTCAGCTTTGAGAGGAGATATAATGCTTGGTGTCTCTCTTGCTCCTTACTTGGGCACAGACTAAAGAAGAAAAAGAAACAAAAATTGTTTCCTTTATATACATACAAATCACCAAAAAATACTATGGCCTCCTACAAGAGAGTGTGTTGGTGGCTGTGGACGCTTAGCTGACTTCTGTACCTGAGTTAATAATATTAAGCACTGCACTAACTAACAGACTAAAGCCAGAACATGTAAAGCAGGGCTTGCCTGACCCATTTGAGACTATGCCTCTATGTTATGATGGGATTAATTTGGCCTAGCTGTTCCAGCCTCTCTTCACTGATATGCATAGTGAAATAGATCTCAATCAGATTAATCAAGTTCCTAGAGAAATGGCTTAACATAGCTTTTGAGGAGACAGCAGATATGTCAGAAGCTCTTTTCATGGTGCTGTTATTAACATCTCTGCCCAAATTATAGTGTCATACAGGAAAATTTGAAGAAAAAATGCTTTTTCAAGGTTTTTTCTCCATGTTTTTTTACCATTCCAATCAATTAACTTCAGTGAGGTCATCTCAGTCTTCAGAGGGTGATAAAGCAATTAGGTCCATTTTTTCCTGCTGACTGCTCTTCCAACTTCTAAGGACTCTGGACAAAAGACATTTTTGTTAAAATGTCAGCATTCTTTCCCTTCAAATATGATGCAAGACTTCACAATACACTTTTCTGATCTTTCCTTCCTCACCGCCTCAAGCAAAATTAGGATACATCCACCCAGCAGTTGGTTAGTTAGTTTTAAAAGAATTGGGCTGGGAAGATAAGCTGTGATGTAACAGAGTTGTAAAGACACACCACTGTTTGTATCCAGTATCTATGCAGTGTTTAGAGCACTTCTACTGAGGACAAGCCATCATTGATATGGCACAGCCAGCCTCAGGCTGCTGTTGAAGTCCAGTGTAAGTTTTACTGTAGCTCCAATGTGGGACAAATCGATCTAAGGATTTACTGCCTCTGGTTGTTATACAAGTCTCCAGGCCTTCCCTAGTAAAATTTTAACTAGGATTTTTTTTCCTCCCCAGCTATTATCTAGTTCATTGACTTCCAAAACACTGCTGACCTTCACACTTTCTCACATATCAGCTTGTACGACATTTAACTAATCCGACTGAAAACAATATAAATGCTGTACTCTACAGACTCATGGGCTAGCACTGAGAGTGACCTTAGTGATCACCCAAAGTCTGACCACAATGCAGAATCAGATTTGCCTCTTTCTGTTGTCTTGTTCACTCAGAGCAAGCAACATTGTCCTATGACCTACTTTAGCTTGTAATACAAAAATAATGAAGACGACTCAAAATGAAAACACTAAAGCAAAAAAACTTCTTGTTTCAATAAACATCCACATTCCTTTCCAATGTATGTATTACTGAAATTTAAAGAATAGAAAAGTAGATAAAATGTGGCTTTGATTAAAAACAATATTTGTTGGTTTTTTATAATTTAGTTATGAAAAACCTACATAATCAATAAGTTCCAGAGCAATGGTTAGTTATTAAATTCATTCAGATGAAAAAAAAAATCTGGGAATATTAATCATGACTGGGCAAGAAATCTTATTTATTTGTTAGAAACCCAATTTTTAATATTATGGATTTGGTTTGTGGTAGTGTGCTTGTTAATGAGAGATTCAAATTCATTTCAGCTGATGCCAGGAAAAGAATATGTTCAGCGTTGTTGGGCCATACATATGTGAGGAATACCATTGCTATTTTACTAGACTGTGAAATTACTACTCACTCTTACAGAATAATAAAAATATATTACAGAAAGGGTCTTTATGCAATTTCTAGCTATAAATGATAAATATGCTTTGCACTCTAGGCAGTAATATTTGTTCTAAATGCATACCATATAGCACTTCAGTTTGAAACGAGGGAATAGTGTACCCAAACTCAAAACCATATGCTATGGCTAATGCACTGTGGAATTTGCAAGAAGACTTTTAGTATAATTATTCCTACTTAACAGCATTGTGGAGGAGAATGCAGCAATGGATGACAGCATCTGAAGTACCATAATCTAATTTAGATATAGACTTCTAATTATTGATTGTTTTTTGGTCTAATGAGGAAGTAACTGTTGTTCAGAGAAAAGACAGAGATTCTAATTACTTCTATTTAGCCATTTCTCAAGAAAGAGTCACAATATTGTTCATTTAAAAAAATAAAAGAAAAATAAAAATAATTTCATTTTACCTGGGGAAATAAACCCGTGGAAACACAATTTAAAGATTTTATTATCCTCAGTAAACTCAATATCCTGTATTACAAAGAAAATTGAGTAAGTTTTGGTAATTACAAAGTGGTAAATTTTGTATTTCTGTTAGTGTAAAGGAATAAATTAAGTATTGTATAAATGTATTTTAATATTCAGGACATACAAATCACTAAAATGACAATATTATTTCTAAAATTTTACTGGGAAGTAAACCACAAGAATAATATTTTAACTTTTTTTAGTTTCAGTGAAAATAAAATTTAATAAAACTTATATAATGAATAAACACTTGCAATGCAAAACCATTCATTATCTTTATTACACTCAGAGAAAGGATAGAGGAAGTTGCTCTAACATAACTTCTTAATTTATGTAAAATGCTGTGCCTTCAGAGCTCATAGAAAAGCTGGTTTGAAATTTTTATAAAAAAATTTATACAATTTCTGTTTCAAACAAGATTTTATGGATTAAATAAACAAAAATCACAGAAGTGTTCATGTCCTTCTGCTCTATTAAGATTTTTACTTCAGGTCATTGCTTTGCTTCATTTAGTTAGTCATAGCTAGAGCCCTCCCACTGCTGAAGTACAGAGGCATAGACATTAAAAATGGTGTGATAATATCAAACATCGATTGGTGCTTTATGCCATGTGGATCTGCTCTCTGAAAGGTTAGATGACTATATATACATATATATATATATATGTGTGTGTGCGTGTGCGCGTGTGTGTGTGTGTGTGTGTGTGTGTGTGTGTGTGTGTGTGTGTGTGTAAAAGCTAAAAAAATCCATCATAAGCCAGTCTGTGTTCACCTTTCTATGACCTGAATTACATTGATGGAAAATTTCTGTGAGCAGAAGGTTGTGTTAAGATATTTAAAAAAAAAAAAAAGGTGAAAGAACAAAATTATAATCTCAATGGAAAGTAACTTATTTTCAATTTGGTGAGTAAATATGACAAATGAAGAGTGTAGTTTTGAAATTAATCCACTCATTTTCTTCCCTAGAGTTTACTTATACTGTCTGAACCATCCTGATTTCTGGATACCATTCAGTTATTATTAGGGCTTATTTTCTTTTTAAATTTAGATTAAGCAATAGTTCCTTACTAAGAGTTCCAAGCTTTCCTTGAAAAAACACAATCCACATCCAGAAATCCTTTTAAAAGACCTTTGTTACTATCCAGAAACACTGAGGGGCAAACCCTAAATAATTCTTAAGATAAAACAGCAAACAAACCAAAAACTGTTTAGTGGATGAAGGAAAATAGATGTAAGAACACCCAATAAACCAAGACAGATTACAATACAGAGCCAAACAGGAACCATGAAAGTTCAAGGTTCGCTTTAAAAAGAATGTAATAAATTTAATTATTTTCCTGACTCTATGGACATGCTGTCATCTTACATGTCACACCTTTTCCCTACGATTACATTTGGTTACAGGATGGGAGATCCATTCACATCACTAAATAGCTCACCTTTTTCTTTCATTCTTTCTTTTTTTTTTTTTTTCTCCCAAGAAGAATAGGTAGAAGGGTTCCTCTTTCCATCTGGATTTTTCCCTGCAGACTTCTTTTTCCTGGAAAGCCACTTCTGAAAGTTAAACCAAAACAAAAGTTGTGTGGATGTCTGTATCTTATTAAAACTTGGTTAGAAAAAATTTCAGTGATCTATTCAGACTTAAATTTGAGGCCTAGCTTAATGGACTAAAATGTTTCTTTAAACACACTAATTTAAAAGATTAATTAAAAAAATGCTTTCTTCCCACCAGATTAAACCATATATCTGAATAGTCTGGATATCCCATGGAGCTATTTGTGTACTAGTTAGCGGTGACTGACAGGACTACCCAGTGTGTCAATGTGTCTCTTGTTTTGGTTTATCAGATAACTGCTGAAATGTAACACTGATGGTGTCAGATTCCTATTTACAGTATTGTTGGATAAACAAAAACTGCATAGGATTGTTTGGGATTTTTCACTCGCTTGAATTCTTAATTTGTCCTTTTTTGTAATGTTCCTGTTTCTAATTAAGAGCATTTAAGAAGGGCTTAACTCCCTCTTTGCCTTTACCAAGTAAACCACGTCCAGTTTTACATGCAAGAAGAGCTTTCTACTGTTATTATGATTTATGCCACAGAAACACACAAATAAAAACATACAATGATATTTTTTCCTTTTTTCCATGCTTAGGTTGGTCACCTTGATAGAAATAATTTGTATATGAAAACGATTTTATGCTGTGTAGGATGAAGTTTATACTGTGTGGAAAGATGTTTTTGGTAGCACAGAATGATTCAAAAGATTCCTCTCAATAACTCAAATAGCTGTACTGACTGAAATTCCAGCATGCACTGGGAATTCTCAGTTTTAACTGTACAAAACTAGGAGGGATTATAAATTAGTTCATTTTACTAATGAAATTAGTTCACCTTACTTTAGATGAAAGCAAGATAAGTAACCCAAAGAAACCTGACCTCAGATTAGCTTCTCCAGATATCCAGCCTTAGCAGATAGTAGGAAACATGAAGGCCCAGAGAACTTCCATCTCAAAAATGTCTTTCCAAGCTCTTATTATTTAGGCAACAGCTTGTGACATGTTCTTCATTATTTCCCATCTATGACATCATTATTAAAATATAATATTTAATATTGTGTATGTCCAAGATAGTACTAAACTTGTACTTCTGTCAGAATAAACAATTAATCTCCAAACTTACTCACACACAAAATTCTTTTTCAACAGCTCACTAAAGCTTACAGAGTAATAAGATTTGAGACTACTGAAATTTACTGATGTTATGAGACTCCTCTCCTTTGTTGTTTTGTTTGTTTCTCAATTTCCATCAATTATCCTGCATAAAAATATAGTGTAAAGCCTTAATTATTACAGATATGAAATCTGACAAATAAAATATCTTCTACTACGAATTACAGAAAATTTACTTCCATGCAATCTAAGTAGGGTAGATAAATTGCTAACAATCCAATACCTCAAAATATATTTACCCAACAATAATAAAATATCTAGAAGTTATAGAGAGGTGAAGTGCTCTCTTCTCAAACCAACAGTCTGTGACCTTAAAAAAATTCTACAATTTCCATTCATTTGCATTATCTTCTCCTGAAATCTGGATCTGAATACAATTAAAGTATGACTCTAGAATGTAATGCAGAGTGACATGATTTGAAAAGCAATCCCTTTGTATTGTAAATACTGCAATGGTTAACATGCTGAAAATGAAATAAATAGAGAGGACTACTGCTGACCTATTGGAGGCAGACAGGGTGGAGTTAGGATTAGTTTTCCGAAGACCTTACTGAATTCACAGTTACATTTTTCTTACAAGTTAGCCATCGACTGACACTCATCTGGAATTTCATGTGTTCCAAGGCTGTGGTGAGATGTTCCCTCTCCTTTTGTGATGTAGGAGCAACAATGGGCTGTTTTTATTAAAGCATGTAGAATCCTCACACTGAACATCTCAGAGGACTCAGTTCAAAGTACTTGAATAATACCTGGTATGTGAAGTACATGACAATAATACTTGGTACCTGGATCTTTCATGACAGAGACCGGACACTTGTGTTTCTTCACTTCGCAAGTTTTCCCACTTTTGAAACATGGTATTTCAGTAAAGCAATAAAGGTTGCCAAAAAATCCAGAACATAGCACTATCCGTGTTACTATGAAGAAAATGAATTCTCTCCCATACATAACTGGTACAATAACAAAATGGCATCACAGGAGATACTTCTCTGGGCAAAAGAACTAAGAAATCTTGCAAAGTTAGGATAAAAACCAGAAAAACTTCCAGAGGTCTGTGAAGAGTGCTTCAAAATACTTCAAAACTAAACTTTAATCCGCATCAGGCAGAACCAGACCCAGGGTACCAAATAGTGACGACAATACAAGTTAATATGCTCCTCATGCAACATAAATTATGGAACATAATCCAAAGATTAAAGTATTCTCTGCTGTCATCTATTAAATTATAGAAGCTTGGGAAGAAAAAGCAAATAAAGCATGACTTCAAAAGAGAAGTTGATGTCCAAAAGGGGAAGAAACAATTTTCTAAATATGTAGGAAGGAAATTTTGGGCACATTAAGTCAGTCATACCATTAACTCACCTACCAACATATCTCTTCACATAGTACAGCTTTGATCTAATTTAATTTCTCTTTCTTTGTACGAGTTATTTAAATAAACTGCAAACTGATTAGCTGAGGGATAAGAGGTACTCAAAAGTGTTGATAGCTTTCTGAATTGCCTAAGGCAGAGCGGGGGAGAAATTTTCAAAAGTGAGAATTATGCCCACATTATTAATGTAGTCAATATTTACACGTATCAACCGAGGAGGAAGGAAAAATTTAAAAATATTCTCTTACAAGTCAGAAAACACTGTAAAATTTCCATTAGAGAATACGAGTAAAATTGAGTCACTCATGTTCTGGAAATGCTGTCCTGGCTGAGATGTGCAGTGGTGGTGACATAAGAATATGGTAACTGAATTTTTTTATTTTCTGAAAAGTCAAATCCCTGATTTGTGGATTTAATTTCAAAATTTCATTTTCTAAGCTCTAACTCTTTGAGATTTCCTGTAATACCAAATGAAATTATAAAAAGAACACCACAGGAAGGCTATAAGAGCTACATTAAGTAGAAGTATCTCTATATAAGTTTAAAGTCACATCTACAGTATTGTTGTTTTCCTTGTGATACTTTTGGTGAGACAAATATTACACAAGTCTAGGAATCTGAGTGACTCTAAAGCCTGAAAACAGTACCAATTATTGGTGAGAGACACTCCATAGCTTATATGTGTAAAACTAAACTGGTTTGCAGTGAAACTCATTACTTCATGCTTTGCAAAAAATGTAAGGTTTATAATAAAATTAGTCTGCTTTTATATTCAAGAAAAATTATATGAAAAACAGAAAACTGTGAATAGCAGTTAGTAGTAACTGTTTTCATGTAATTTCCTTCTCAAGCTGCCAATGAGCTTCAATGTATGTCTTTCCATGCTCTAGGAGCTGTCTTTTTAATCCTCTCTACAAATCGATAAAAATAGTTTACCTCTGTCACAAAGCACAGAAAATTATACTGTATTTAAAATAATCGCAATCCTCCTGATTGCATTTAGGTTGTAACAATCCACCAAGTTTTGTATTAATTATCAACCTTAGAAGACAGAGGTTGAGTGTACTTTAGTTATTTAGGATGAATAATATCACATCTTTGCTACATATTCATGTATGCTAGCTAACATAAGGACCATGATCCTTAGTGCTAATGCAAATTTTAATTAATCTGAGGATCCTTCTCACTTTGGAATAATATATTGTTTATATCACATCCGCTCCAGGATTCCAAGATCTGAAGCAACAATGGCTATTTCAGGTTTGCAGATCAGCTAGACTTAAGACTGATGAGATCCTGTTCTTTCAGTGAGGTTGCACAGGTTTGCCCACTGACTTCAATGAGCAGAAGAGAAAGATCAGGATTCAGATTTCCTTCCACTTTTAACTGTTAATTTGCCACATCAAACACGTTGCATATATGGACATGAGACTTAGTAGCAGTGAACCCTTTGAAACACCCAAGATGATTGTTAATGGGTTAAAGGCTCCGCACTTCTGTCTTCTAGCCACTAAAATCCGCAATTACAAAACGGGTCTTGATCTCTGGAAACCATGCCTTGTTAAATTTCCTTAGCAGACAAGATGGTGCTTGTAGCATTACATGTGGTTACTGTTAGCCACATCCTTGCTGTAAGTTACCACAGTATAGCTAAGGTAATAAGATGTGACAAATGGCGGCATGGCAAGTCATTCTGGGCAGTTTCCTCCGGAATATAAAAACTATCTAAGAAGAGGCTTATGCTGCTTTTCACTATCTATTTGCTCATGGATGTAGTGAGCAGCCATTAACTTGAATTTGAGCTGCACCAATCTAAAAAGAGGCAAGGAAAAATCCTAGGGAACTGCAACAAATCTATTATGGAAAAATGGCAAAACAAGGCAGAGTGAGACACTGCAGATTGCATATACATCTTGGGTCATTTATTTGGATACAATTACTTCAAAAGTAGACTTAGAAATTTTTTTTTTTAAAATCAAAGCCTAATTTTACTATTTAGGCTCATGAAACTCTAGGATACAGTGGCAGTTGCTCATGAGGTAAGATTTTGCTGTTGGGTATGTGCAAAGTTGACAGCAATAAAATTATTCTATTGCTTTGTAGTTTTGACCTTCAAAAATAAGATTTCCCAAGTAGGAAATTGCAAATCCCCTACATTTTTTTCCAGCGCAGACACTGTTGGCTTTTTTGTTTTGATTTATTGATGCTCTTAGATTTTATTAATTGTCTTTTAAATTGCTGTTACTCCAAAGGGTTTTTGAATAAAAAGAGGAGGCTGGAGGGAATGATAATTTTCTTCTGTAAGGAAGGAAAATACACAGCACTTCTTAATGATAGAAAGTTCAAAACATTTCCAAAGGCCTTTCACAGCTGTTTGGCTTCCCATAGATTATAGAACTACCAGAAATAGCTGGAGGCAAAAATGACTTCAGTGATTATTAGGAGTGTGGACAAAATGCTAAAAACCACACACAATTCAGTTATATTCTGCTGTTCAGACACAGCAATATGAAACAAGCAAAGTGGTAATTATTTGGGGAATGATTTTTTAACCTTGTTTTTAAAAGAAAAAAATGAAAATGTTTTTTGCCATATTTATTTTCTGACTTCTGCTGTATATAGCAGGCTTGGATTTTATAAAAACACATTATGGCAGGATAAAACTTAATGGATTCGTATGAATTTTCATTGAAGATCATAGTATTGAAACAGAATTTTTAAAAAGAAATTGAGGTCAGATCAACAACTCCAGCCAGAGGAGGTGACTGTTCCACCCTGTCCAGCCACTTGCCAGGTTACTGACCATGGCCATTCACTCATCTTCCTCTCTCTCCTCCCTCTTCCTACTAAGGTTGCCTTCATTTCATTCAGTTCTGTTAAGTCCTGGGCAGAAAAATGCTGCTAAAACCACGAACGCTGTTGACTGTGGAATTGCGACCAGACTTGGGGCGCAAACCATTTTACATCGATCAGTGAGAACTAGAACAGCATCTCTGACTCTGTCATCGTTATAAAAAACTGATACATTATGTCCCACTTCATAATCCTTAGACATTCACAATCTGAATTCTGATCTGTTACACCTATTGTCCTACAGAGTTAGAAAGATTTGCAGCCTATAGCTAGTCTTACATGTTCTCCTATCTATTTTTGGCTTTTTATATACTTGAAAGCTATTGATTTTCTCAGTTGCTAACACAGATCTGAACAGTAATAGCTTCATTGAGTGTTCTATGTCTTACTCCTCTCAAGACTTTCTGGTTATGAACAATTTCCATTGGCTAGAGCATGCAAGAGTCTTCAAAGCATGAGCAAAATGCCACCATAAAGAGCATGGTGGAATGATTGAGATGTGTGTCTTCTGTGCTCATGGATTTGCTATAGTGCATCATGCACATTAAAGGCATTTGAAACTTCCTTACCGGGATAGACAAGAATTATGAAGCCATTCATAGTTGCAAGAGGATCTAGGCAGAGGAATGTGCATTTTTACAGCCCTTTGGGAAAGTAACAGATGGTAATTCAACAATCTATTTTTCTGTGTCCTGTTCTAAAAAGGAAAAATTGTACTTCTGTGGTGATGGTGAATTTATTAAACATTCTACAGTCGTCCTGAATATCTAAGTAGAATCTGCAAAGAAAGTGGTTTTTCTTTGCTGAATTATCTTAATTTTGGTAGACTAGATGGTTAATTTGGAATGAGGGATGAAGAGCCCTAGACATCCTGGTTCTCTTTTATTCTTCACTATTTTGACAGTTCTAAATATTAATTTCTGAAAATAATTTGATTTTGTTTTCACAGAGAAAGTTGCTGATAATCAAAAATTTACCTTCAAATATTTCATCAAGAAATTTATCACAGCTAGTGTCATATGGCATTTCTTTTTTACATTTTAGTTAAAATTTTTAAAATTTGGATTAAAATCACAGCTAATTTTATCTAGTGTTTAATTTAGTTGCATGAGAATTACTTTAAAATATCTCACCTAATGTCATTTACTGATCTTACACCTGCTTAATCTCCATAAGATATGCATACTTTAAAACGCACTATGTGCTAGAAATCAGACAAATGCAGAAGGAGAAAAAGGTGAATTTTAGTCAATAACTAAGTTGCTGTCATTTCATAAAACATATGTATATAAGGTATTTAAGGTATTATATTGAAATGCATTTTCTAGACAATTATTTCCAGTCCGAGTAACCATATGGAAGCAGAAAACTATTTAAAAAATGAAAATAAGATGGTTTATATCACCTGCATAACTTGTTTTGTTCTCTGCCTTCAGGCTTCAAAACCCGCTTCCCATACTTTTTCCTTTCTTTAAAAATAATGTACATCAGCTTAATTTATCCCAGGTCCCAACAAGGATCAGATTTTAAGCATTTAATGCTGTGGTTTCAAATCCAATTTTACAGTGTTCATCGTTTCAGAAGTGGCAGAATCCAAAGAGAGCTTTAAAAAAAAAAAAAAAGGAAAAAGAAGCAAAAAAGGTCAAGCTGTTTAGGGCATGCACTTTTTTCTTAAGGTAGAGTTTTACTATGAAGCTGTAACCTGAAGGAAGTTTCTAAAGGTGTTAGTTAGAAATATTTCTCATTTTAAGAACTGTTTCTTAATGAAAAGAAACAAAGTTTTGAAGGATAGCCTTGTGTGTATGTGCAATTTTTTGTTTACTTCTGATGTGCCCTATGGAAATTAGTGCATAGGAAGACAGTACCTCAAATTCTAAGGAACAAAACCCCAAATCCACTTCAATACACAATTATTCCTTTGCTGCTGAATTTAAGTATGTGGAAGCTGGCGTAAGAAGATTGTTCCTCCTCAAGGGATTGTCTGAGCAGTTTTGGCTTGACACTACTATAGGATACAGGAACATCCCTTTTATCTGCTGCCTTCATGACCTGTGCTGGGGAGCAACCTCTGCCATCCAGGCCTATCTGCACATGAGTTCACTTTCTTGCTTGTCAACTCTACCATCATTAGGGGATTGCTCTCTGCATTTCCACTGCCTGTACGTTGCAAACCCTATAGCAAAGATCCTAAGCAGGGTACAGAATATCATCAAGGACTCATTAGGTAAAAATTGGCAATGCTGCTTTCAGCAGGTAACATTTGCCTTGCAAGCCTTTCCATGCTCCCCTGTGAGCAGCAAGTGCTATTCACAGGTTCAATTCTACTGACTTCAGAAGTGCGACTCTTACTGGAAATCAGTCTTTGTCTACAGGAAAAACAGAGTACCAAAGTGAGAAATATTTGGGTTTGGTGTCCACACAGAGCTTATAATTGAAGGAGACCAGAAGGGAACTTGCTGAGAGAAACAAGTCCTGGTATAAGGCTTTCACAAGAGTAGTAAATGACTCCGAAATACACGATTGTGATTCCCAAACATCTTCATTACTAACAGAAAATACACATTAGTGTTGGATACCTTTCTTCCCTTCCCAGAAAATCCTGCTCACCTTGCCATATTTTCCTTCATGGAAATTTGTTGCTGATTATAACCCAAATATAAAGTTAATAAATGAGATGGGAATTGATTTAAATTGGGATTTAAATTGGCAGTACAGACTTTCTTAAGGCACAAAGTTGTCTGTTGGAGAAATGTTGGCTGTGTATCTTAGATGAGTATAAATCAGCAGTGGTGGTAACTACTGAGGCTTCAGGCATAGCAGAAAAGTATCACCTTCTTTGGAGCCATTGTAAAATTGCTTTAATTTACTGTCAGCTTCTCAGTGGCTGTGACAGAAGACTGCATGGATAACCTGATTTTGGTGTTGGAAAGAAGACAAACACTAGTGGATCTGGAAGGTGAAATACCTTCTTCCCCATGAATGGTCTCCTGCAGGTCAGGGTTCAGACACATTAGTAAGGTAATATGACAAAGCTTATAATGATACTACTTCCAGGGATGCTTGGATGATAATTGTCATCTGGATGTCACAGACAGCCCTAGACAGGCTTTATTTTAGAGTGGGTGGAGAAACATTACATCATCCATTTTGACATAACAATCCCTTCTAGAGCATTTTAAAACAAGAGGGAAAAAAACATATCTGTCTTTTTAAACTGAATTGTAGCTTATTGTTTATATACAGCTTCCCTGTATTGCCTTTTTTTTTTTTTTGCAAGGTATGTGGAATGTTAAAATTAATTCATTTTTTAACAAAATGTAGCCAAAAATAGCCTGGACACTCGATACTGAAGCTGTTCTTGTGCTACCCATTTAAGTTATGTATCAAGTCTAAATTTAATCAAGGCCACATTTTATTTATATATTTCATGCATTAAACTCATTTAAACTTTTAGTCAGATTTCATTAGGGGAAATACTACCGCACACATCATGCAGTAGTAAAGCTAATGTGCTTCAGGAATTTGAAAGGATTTAGAGATCAGAGGGTCTGATTTCAAAATTTCTTTTTTTTTTTCCTGCTTAGTGCTTGGAGCAGGTCTCTATGCTGCACATAGTTTGTTTCCTAGGACACTAATACAGTCAGCATGGTCTGTACAAATGTGTAAACACAGACATTCTCTGTAATCAGTGTGCCTGGTGTCTTAAGGCAAGATTATGTTTTTTTAGGAAATGCAATTTATGTTCAAGATTAAATTTCTCCTCCAGACTGATAACGTCTTGAAGTTGAATGAGATCATAAATTGTGTGTCCTGACTTCTTGTTCACCATCTTAGATCTTCATTCCTTTTTTCAGTGTTTTAGAAAAGGGGAGCTGAAAGAAATACATCTATAATGATTTACCTTCAAAAAATAGTCTGCAATGAGTGATAATGTGTAAATAAATTTTTAAAAAATCTAAAATTATGGACAACTGCAATAAATACCTCTCCTAAATGACTTTCCTGTTTCATTTTTTATTTTCTTTCAAGAGTAAAAAAATCCCAACCAACCAAACAAAAAATCCCACGCGAAAGAAAACAGTAGCACAGCCTTAACTGAATTTAACTGCTGTGGTTTGTCAGGTTTCTTTTGGTCAGACTCTCCCTGATGCTTTGTCACCCCACTGTCTACAGAGTTGATGAAACTTCATGTTGTATCTTTTATTGTAACTTAGATAGGGATATATACATATTTCTGATTTACAAGGTAACTTCATTTATCTTTGCTGGAAAAAAGTAACAAAAGAGAAATGAAAAAAAAAACCCTGTAAATAACACACACACACATTTTTTCAGGCAAAGCAACTGGACTTTATTTTAGTGTGGGTTTTTTTCCTTCCTGGTGCAATTTCACCATAGTCCTCAAGAACGGAATTTTGTCATTCTTGTATGCATTGAATCTTACAGTGCTGAAAAGCCAGTGCATGGCGAAGTTTTAGTGACCCAGGGCATATTTGAACTTGTGATCTAGAGATGAAAGGCTTCATATTCAATTCCCAGTGCCATGACTCATCCAGTTCCCCAGCATAATTTTGGTTTGGGAAAGAAGGTTTTGAATTATGAGTGTGCAAAGAACTTTCTGACAGAACAGCAATTTAAAAACAGAACGGCCTGATTTACAGACATGCTGAACCCTCAGGGTCCCACTGAGTTAAGACTATGAAACAGTCAGAAAACAGACCTTACTTAGCACCTGTCTTCAAAACACTCCACAAAAGATAAATATATTACCGCAGGATCCATGGATGGTGATCCCAGAACCAGATATGAGGCCAGGCTTGGAAAGGAATAAGTTCTGTAGCATCTTTCTTTCCCTCCTCAGCCTGTGAGGAAACCACTACAAAGAAGCTTTTGAAGACTCTGGACTTGTGGTGTGTCCTGAAGGACTAACAAGACTAGAAGCTCTGCTTCCTGACAGTAGAGACTATATCCTTGATCTCCAATTGTATCCTTTCTGTCTTCCATGTCTTTCAAGGAAAAAAAAAATGTATTTCCCCTTTAACAGCCACTCTTACAGTGGAAATACATTTTCCCCAAAATCAAGTACTTCGTTTCTCTGATATAAAAGCTCTTAGTAACATGGAATCAGATAAGGAGAGGGTGTCTGCATAAACCTAGGGCTGCACAAAAGAAATTAAGGCTCTCCTCTTATGTAGGTTATACCTGTTCGGTTCTCAAGCCAAACATCTCAGCGTCTTCCACATCATGCAAGTCGGCTTACCCATAGAGCAAAGAGCTTCTCCAAGGGGATAGTTTCAGGCATTCATATTCATGCTTAGATCTGCTTCATATTATTTAATATACTCAAATCCTGACTACCTTAGCAGTATGAAAACAGTTTGTGAGAGCTGTGTGCTGTAGTTAATGCGAAGCCCATGCTCATGCACAGCCAACAAAAGCAATGTAATTGTTCTTGTAAGTCTTAGATAACCTCTTAGCAGTTAAACTCCCTTGTGACTACACAGTCATACCAACCATTATTCCTCACAGAAGAATTTGTGGAATGTGGTAGCTAAGTTAAAAATAATTTTCACAACCGTATTCAGGGGAGATGTTGCCAAGACAAAGAAATCATGAGATCAGAGAAGTAGCAAAATAAGTTGTTTGAGGGATCTCTGCTAATAAGAATCCTTATCAGCTCCTCACCTTTTTGCATCTTAAACACCTTAAGCAGTGTTTATTGTGCTTTTATGTACCAAAAGTCTTCCCTGTTAAAATTAAAATTAAATTACTCCTGGCTTGAGCTAGATAAAATATGATTAATTATAACACATATTAGTGAGTAGAGGCATTGGAACTACTACAGCAAGCTGCAGTGGAAATCCTTTGCTGGTGTTACTGGGCTACTTTTGTGAAAATGGATGTGTAATTAAACTTTGATGTAGCATAAGAAAGATGTATAAATCAGTCAATTAAAATTACAAACAGAAAATACAGTTATAGTAGTTCCTAGCACTTTATGCAGTTCTGCCCTCACTGCCACTGAATGGCACAATATGATCACATTGATTTCACACAAATCATTGGTGTGTTAAACAAAACAGCACAGTTTCCTATAAAGAACTGGAAAATTCTCATTATATCAATATGAAATTAGATAGATACAATTTTTCAATAGAAGACTTACTAAAGCACTCTGAAAATAGAAGACTTTGAAAATAAAAAGAAGGATTTAAAAAATTCTCTGGCTGATCTCAGCTGAAGAGGGATTACATCTATGGGTCAAATTACTGAGGTAGGTAGAAAGCAGGACTTTCACTTTTTTTTTTTTTTTTTAAAGTGTGTGTGCCAGAGATTCAGATTTCTGCAGAGGTTTAGGTCAGCCAGCAATTCCAATTGCTGGAATTAAATCTGCTTCTTTTTCAGGTAGATCACAAATATAATTGCTAGATTTAAAACAGTTTTAGACAAAACTAATATTCTTTCCTGTGATTTTTGGTGGAGGAAGCAGCTATTCTTCAGTTTGATCTGTGTTCAAAATTACTACTAAAAGTGGAAACCATAAAATACCTTGGGTTGACATTGGTCATGGTTTTGCTTTTAATTGAAATCCAAGGAACATGAGTTTCTTGTGGATATGTATTTTATATAAAGCAGTTTACACAACTTTAATGCACTTTGCGTTTCAAAAACTAAGATATATGCATAACAAATTTTTAAAGCTGGAGTGTTCCTTTCCTCCACTGGGTGTCACCATAAGGCAACAACACTGCACTTGGAAATCTCAGTTAAAGGTTTACTGGATCAGAGATTTCGTATTTATTCCAGGAGGATGTAATGGGATAACCACACCTGCTAATTAATCACTGAAGAAAGCCTCATCTAGCCCTAAGGTCCTCAGAAAGATGCCTATATCCCCATAAATATCAGAACAGACCTGAAGGGGCTTACCAAAAAACCCCAATTGAAACAAACAAAAAGCCCAACAACCTGTTTCTAAGAAAGGATATAAGTGGATTTTAAGATTCCCTACAGGTGATCACAAAAGGTATTAAATGAAGGAACCTCTCTGAAAGACTGAAGCCTTCACTGAAGTGTTTTATTGGGGAACAGAGGGTGGGTTTCAATCATTGCTAGAACAGTTGCTATAGGGAAGACCATTTTACCTGACTTCAAATTTATAATTAATCACAATTTCACCTACGTATATGATTTCAACCTTTCCATTAAAACACGAACACCCAAGTGACAGCCATCTGTCATGGACCAAGAACTTATGACAGTCCTAGGTGACTCATAGGCAGAATTTACAGCATTACTCTCTTCAGCTGGAATAGTTACAGCTGGATCTGATTGTCACCTAAATGGCCTGTGGCTATATCCCAGAGAAAAAAAAAAAATTGAAAAGAAGGCAGCCAATAATAATGTATTTAATTTTTTAAAGAATGTATTTTTCACAAACTGTATACTTTAGGAAAAAATATAAAACCAATTGCTGCCTCCCCACCATTCCTGAAGTATTTTCTTCATTTGTTTTTATTCTTATTCCTACTCTTTTCTTCTGCTTTTGGGGTTTTTTTTCCCCACACAATAATGTCTAGTGTCATAATCAACAGTCTAGACACTAGCTGGTTCTATTAGTTAAATTTTTTGTTATTCTGGGTGCCTATCAATGATTTCTCCAGTGTACAATATGAAAAAACAATAAAAAGAGAATTTTGGAAAACTTTCTCTACATTCAAATCCTGGCCAGACTGCAATAACAAAACACAAAGAAAATTTTTGTGGTTTGATTCTTTCCTGAGCCATTTTGGTTAAATTAGGAAATTCAGAAAAAGAAAAAATTAATGAAAACATAAGCCTGACTCTTCCATCCCACATTATCACAGCACTTGCCTTTTTTCACTGTTTATGTTGAAGGTGAATAAACTGTAAAAGGTTAAGGCTACAAAACTAAAATGTATTTGAACAGTCCAGATGTGTTCACATAGCCTAACAGTAGACAACATTTATTTACTAGTTATCATCCTTCGAATGGAAATGTAACACTTTCAGTGGAACTTCATATTTGCTTCAATCCATCAATCCTTTTTCTTGTGGGGCCCAGGTAACATGTTTTATTTCTGGCAACAGGAGTAAATATTTTGTGAAAATAGTTGAATTTTCACCCCGATGTGACCAAACCAGACCTGGGAAAAAAGAAGGAAAGAAAAAAAAAAAGATAAAGGGGGAAAAAAAAAAAGGTTGTACTGGAAATGCCAGTAACATGCAGTGGGTCAGGATTCCTACCTAAAATATCTGAGACTGACTATCTGTTCTGAAATTGGTCCCCACCCCCTCCAACCACCCAAAAAACCCCCACCAATCTCTGTTGTGATTTTACACATAATCTGGGCCTACAGTCTAAGGCTTTCAGAAGCTGTTGTGGGTATCTGTCTTAGGGGATGGCCAAGCAGAACTGCTGATCTTGATCATCAGTGACATGGTGCATAAAAGATTCCACCTTCCTGGTGAACTTTCCAGCTTTGGGCTGAGACTTCCTTCATTAGTCACTTACTGGAATAAATATAATTTCTCTTATTCTAATTAAAGCTATAAGTTAGCCCTTTTTTTTCTCTCTACCAGTAAAGAGTAAGTGTTGCCAGCTTGAGGTGATCCTTATAATTACTTTGAAAGGATCCTAACCCTTTGCATGTATTTAACTAGCAGAAGGGTATCACGTTACTCTGCAACAGCCTATATAGTCAGGGTTGACTAAGATCAAGGGAAACACAATCAGCACAAACTGTACTTGAACAATTCCTCTGGAAATAACCCAGCTTGATTTTGGTTGGAATACTTCAGATTAAATGCACTGTTAGGGGTATAATCAACTAGACTTTCAGCTTAGAAGGCAGATCACTGCTGGAAATTTGTAAGCATTAGGGCTGTGAAAACTATGGGTCTGGTGTTTCAGTTATTTGAAAATCCAGTGACCTTAAAAATACCATGCAATCCATACTAATGACAAGGAAATGGGAACAAAAAAGCTACAAATAACCCCGGACTAAAAAGGGGTTATGAGAATTTTCTTTAGGTTAACATGAAGTCTGAGCATGAATTTTATGTAAATTATGCTGGAAGTCCCAAAAAATAGATAAAATTAAGGCTGCTACAAAGGAATACATTGTAATTACCAGGCAACTTGTTCATAGAATAAAACAAACCATTTCATTTTTCAAGTTATTCCAATGCTTTTCCTTCAAATGAAAGTATGTATTCTTCTACTTGAAAAGAAATAAAAGACAAATACAGGGTGCAAGTCACGCCTGAGTTTTTGTTAGACTTCTGTGAGAGCTTGCTCTTCAGAGTAAGGGGATAGAAGTGTTAAGCAAACTGCGCAGTGAGCATTCTCGAGACACTCTGGCAGTCACGCTCCCAATGCCAGACACTTTCACTGCTGGGACCGAAGCTCCCAAAGCCAGGGGGCAGCTCCAGTGAGCCCAGGGGTGCCCTGCTTGTCTCCCTGCACACCCCACTCACACAGTCAGACCTGGTTTGGTGACAGTTTAACCCCAGGTTTTCCATAGCAAAGTCTGAGATGTCTCGTTCCATAAAGCCATTTATTCATGGTGCAGTAACACAGAAACAGCCCGAGCTGGTGCCTATGAACTAAAACGAAAGAAACAAATGTTCAAGGCATTTATCCTTTGCCCTTATAAAAAACACTTTTTGCAGGCAACAAATGTACCGATTTAGGCTAACAAGTGTATTCCTCAACAGAAATCTCCGTCAGTCCTCAGCTTCAGATATACACCAATGTGTCTCCATGTTTAGGTTGTTTAATGTACCATATATAAATTTGGCTGAAAGCAAATATAGAAAGATTTTCTGTTAGAGCTGAAACCTCTTATGTTTCATAGTAGAAGTTTCAGTGAAGCTTAAGGTTTATTATTTCCTGCAAATTCCATGATGGCAAAATCAGAAGTCAGCATCAAACATTGGAGTAATATGGTTTTTTGGTAGTAACCACATGGACTTACCAGTAATTATGTCTGATGCTATGAGGTGGACAGAATTTATAGAATGATCAGACATTTTATACTAGTGTAGTTAATGGGAATGTTTCTTGGGATTTCTGTGAAGGTATTTTGTGAGTTATCTGGCCTTTGTACAAGTGCAGAACTGTTCCACAGGATTCTTGCCTTTGGCAATGGCAACAGCTGTGTTCCTTCTCTCAAGGACGCATTTCTGAACAGGAGAGAGGTGCAATTTCTTCTTCCTCATCTAGTTAATGAGAAAGGATGAACTTCAGGTAAAGATTTACGGCTCACTGCCCTAGGTAAAAGAAGTCTGGGTACATCTGACTTCTGGTTTCTCATCCTATGGTCATCTGATGATAAGACTTAAGGGACCCCCCTTTAAAGAAGGAAGTTCAGTGTTACTAAAATTTTGTTACCCTGGCCCCCTGACTTTGGGTAGTGATCTTTGCTTGACCATAGCTGGGTGGTAAGATCCAGTAACAGAAAGTTTTCTGCTTCCTGGTCTTGTAACTAATAAGAGGAAGTCCAGCCACAGGTGAGCACATGTGCCAGCTGTTTCACTGCTGCTTTTCACTTCTCTTCCTTGTGAGCCATAGTTCCTTGTGGTCACACAGAGGCATATGTTATACACTAATTTATTTGCTGAGCACTACTTGCAGCATTTTTGTTTCTACCTCAGAAGTTTTCTCCTCTGTCTCATGAAAGCAGTTGTTTCCACCTTGTTCTGAGCATATATGTCTTTTATCTTTTTCACCATAACCTTTCACTGCTCTTTGAGGCTAACCATATTGCACAGATAGTGAATATTCTAATCAATAATCCTCAAAGAAAGATGTCTGTAATGCTTTGGAGCCAAGCAACCCCAAGGTTTTGTCTTCAGTGTAACAGCTGCCAAAATTTAGATGGTGTGGATAGCTTAGGAAATTAGTATCAGGTGTTTGGGGCCTTTTAACAGAATAATGTAGATGTGGACTTCATAGGCCTGCCAAGCCACATATCTCGCCAGCAAGTTTGCTTCATGTGAACCATGTCAAAAATACTTTCAGATAAAATGTAATGAAAACAATTGACCGTGATATAAAAGGCTCTAAAAGAGGTCATATCCCAAATATTTGTACCATGCTGTTAGGCTGAAAGCAGACTGGTCAAAGAGGTTACAGTCAGAAAATGAAAACTTAGTTTAGCTATAAATTTCTTAGTAGCTGTTTGCCACATGATTGGAAAGAGATAAAAGCACACTCAATGAGGGGGAACAGAGCACCTTGTTCTACTGTTTAGTGACTCCTCTTTTTCTCTAATGTTTTTGATTTAGCAAGATATTTATGTCCATGGCTCAGTTTTGCTGAGCTGAAGTCTATCCTTATAATGACAACACACTTCACAATCAAATGTCCTACAAAACAAAGCAGTTTCATGTACTATCGGGACTCTGGTTCTGAGTGTAGCTCTGCAGTTCCTCATCAAGATTATTACTTAGAAATACATTTACAATCACTGTCATCATGTGACCAAGAGGAAAATAATAACTTTATATGCGCTAGTGTAAACACAAAGTTATAGCTAAGTAAAAACTCAGAGCTGCGCTGATAAAACAAAAGGGCTCCTGAAGCCTGGAAAACTATCCAGACTACCTTAACTCTGAGTTACTGCCTGTAAAATGCATGCTCCGATTTCAGGCTACTGTTTTCAAAGTAAATGTCGACTCATAGAGGACCTGATCCTCTCCTAAGAGCAGATGCTGCCGGCACAGCCCCGGCTGTTCTGTGCTGGGTGTCCTGGGCTGGGCTCTGCTGGGCTGTGCTCGCCATCTAGCGAGTCACCAAGAGCGGGTTCATACAGACTGTGGTCTAAAGAAATTATAAATATTTTAAGCATATCTAAATAAATCCTCCCCTTTTTGCAGAAAAGGAAAACTTTGTTATGGGAGGTTAGCCCTTATTTCTATTTCTGCCAATAAAAAGTTCCTAATATCTGAAAATTACTAAATGTAGTGATCAATTGACACAATCAAATTTCAACAAAGGCTTGACAGACCGCTATTATACACTTAGTCGTACTATAAAAATTAAAAGTACCTTTTCAAAGAGTAATAGTGCCCTCCTAAAGAGTTATCTTTTGAAAAGAAAAAGAAGAGTGGATTTTGTTTTCAGCCAAGTCGCCACTGCTGTATCTGACCTGATCCAGTGATCTCTTTACATGAAAGTAACAAGGCAGATTAAAATAATGCCCTGCATGTTTAGCATGATCACTGTTCTCTTTCACTATGGCAACATAAGCTCAAATTTTCCTGTGTAATGTGCTTTGCTGTACTAGGAACTATCTGCAAGATGGTATCGAAATTCGTCTCTGTGCTTTTCCTCTCCCATTATCTGTGTTGCTCCTACGACACTTCCTTTAGTAAGTTCTCTGAATGTTTCTCTTACTCTTGTATGTATGCCATTTTCCATGCCACTGTTATCACTCCTTGAAAATCTATACCAGTTAAAACAATATCCCCCTGGGAACTTTCTCAACAAAGAATCAATTATTTGAAACAAAGCAATGCCAATCAGCCTTGAGACTGCCCAACTGCAATTATGGGTATACTCAGTATTATCTCTCAAAAAGCGTGTATTAATTTCTAAAGTAGGCAGTCTTTGAAACATAAAAAGTGCCCCAAAACAACCCAAACCAGCCAAGCAACCAAAAATAAACAAACAGAAAAAAAAACCAAGCGGGGAAATGTAGTCACAGATGTTTTCTTTTTTTTTTTTTTTCTGTTTGTTTGTTTTGTTTTCATTTGCGTTTTTATTTGTTTGTTTCATTTTTTGTATGAGAAATTATTTAGGAATAGCCAAATCTTTTTAAAACACACAACTGTGATGAGCCTTGCAGTTGACAGTGCGTCATTTGAATCATTACAAATGAAAGACAACATTTCATGATGTGAATCTAGGAGTACCTGACAAACTAATATAGCTTGACTGTCACAGATACAGTATGCACAGGTCTCTAAATTACATGACAGGATTTGGATGAAAGCTTCCAGTATAATTTTCAAGCACCTCTGTTAGTGCAAGAGATAAAACGCAGTATACTTTCTTATTGGCGGTTTTAATTTAAAACAAATGAACTTGAAGAATCACATCTGTAGTGAAATCTTAGTTTCAGAATTTCCTGAGCTTTGGAGGTACTCTCTCTACTGAAAACAGACTTTTCTCCTCTCAGGGATCTAACGGTACCTTGACATAATCTCAGTTTCCCAGGTGTCCAGGCACCTGAAGGAACCACGGATTATGACAGCAGCTCAGCTCTTGACATTCATGTTCTTATTATAGGCAAACCCCCTACCATTTCCACACCTTTACAGAAAAGGAACTATCCTGTTGCATGTGAGATGCAACAAATTATGCAGCCTTTTACTAAAAAATTTTTCAACGCCATACTGTTAATAAAAAGACATTCCTAGCTTCTATCTATGCATATTTACCTCCAAACAATAAACTGTTGTTCACCATGGACTATAATCTGTATATGGGTCATACAGAATTATAATATGTCTGAATTTTCTGTAAATATATTCTTGTGCAACTGTAGAAGTTTTTGGGCATTTGTCTTATTCTCTGAACATCTGAAGACATTTTTAAACCCCAGGATTTATCCAGTTTGCATCACCTGTGCTCTTTGATTTATGGGCCTATCTAGATTTTCAGGCATGTTTTAGTCACAAAAACGGAAGCCGGAAACAAAAAATCTTTTGTAAAATAGAAAAATTACTAAACTTATAAGTTGCCAACAAAAAAGTTTTTTCGTAATTTGGTCCATCTTATTTTTGCAAGCATCTCTTTTGTGTCCTTGACAGTGGGCTAGTAAATGCAATGTTATCAGAGTTTTGTAAGAGTAATGGCTTCATAAAACCAGGCCATATAGTTATAAGTAAAGGAAATTGGAGAATTGCTCTGTGAGACCTGGACAAACAAAGCATGGTTTGGCTGTACTTTGATCCAATTTAGTAGCTCTGACTCTCAGAGAATCACACAGAGAGAGCTAAGAAAAAGTGTAGTTGGACTTGTAATGTACTTTGACCAGATCTAAATGCATTCCCTTGCACATCCTTTTAATGTGGCTAGGCATTGATTCACTGATTCATTGACATCCATTCTCTTAAAACTATGCTTGCTTACCACTTCCATCTTTTTTTTTAACCTCATCTGGTCATATTTCATCTTTACTAGGTCTCATATCTATTGAAGATTTAAGGGTGTCTGGGTTTTAGTACAGCAATAAAAAAATGACATAGTATCCTCCTATTAAAGCCAGATACAAATCTAAGAGTGGTTAAAAAAAAAAAAAAAAACAAAAAAAGAAAAAATAAACAANAAAAAAAAAAAAGGGGATAAAAAAAAAAAAAAAAAAAAAAGAAAGACAAGTTAATTTACATATTTAGGACAGTTTTCCAAAATTTAGAGCCTGAGATCAGATTGTCAGTCCTGATCACTGAAATCTGTGTAAATCAATCAATACAAAAATAAAGACTGCAATGAACAGTCATTACACTGTCCTGGGCAATTTTTGTGTGACTTGATTAATTTTTCTTTTAGTATCTTTTGAACAGTGTGATGTGGTCAATCAAATGAGGTGAGAATATGCTTTGAACATGATGAGATGTATGGATTTTACCATTGCAGAGTCAACATTTGCCCTCTCATATGGCATTATACGGAAGTTGTGTATACATAGGAAGGAATGCAGCACAGTAGGAGTGATCCTGAGAGGCATTTTGGGGGCATTTATTACAGAGTAGCTCTAAGTTAGACCTAGACTAGTAGACTATAAGGTTATTAATAATTGAAGCCTATTAGATACGGTGTTAAAGGGTATCTAATGTGATATGGAAGGAATCCACTGATAGCATTGAGAACCCAAGGCACATCAGGCAGCAAAATCCAGGAGATTTCCTATCGCAACACATTGATCTTAACAAGAATGCTAATATCCTTAGAAATATCCCAAGACATTCCAGTTAGTTCATACTGTGAGTGCTTGAGGAATGTGCACTGATTTCATAACTACTTACCATGGCAAATACTGATAAAGATTTTGTTATGCAGTGTTAGCCTTTGCCAAACTTCCTAATAGAAGGTTCTTGATTTCCATGCTTCAACATGCAGAGGATGAAAATAACATTCCCAAACAGGTTCTGTTGAGTGGACCTGAACAAAAGAATTGTAATCCAGATTAAGGAAGAAATAAAATTCTGCAGCAAAGAGGGAATTCTGCAAGTGTTACTCAAACATTAATTTTTTTTTTGGCATACTGTTATTTTATACCTCCCAAAAATACATGGCTTGGGTTCTAACTAGATTAGATCCATTGCAACCCTTAATAAAATTTTCTATGTCAACCAGGTGCAATAAATAAGACATAAGAATCCTATTTGGATGAATACTTTTTGAATCTCCTCAATAATATAAAACTTCTTGATTTTCTTTAAATTTGTACAGTTTTATATAGGCAAACAACCCTAGACCTCAATAAGATTTACATCTTAATTTTTAAAATGTTCAGTTTCCAGATTTCATTTTTTGTTTTGAAGTGTGTGAATGGTACTTTTCTTTTTCTCTTCTCAAAGGTATTTTGGTATCTTTTCCTTCAAACCCACACACGGCATCTCCGCATTATGTATTACAGCACATAAAACAGAGCAGTTTGGAGTATATGTATCAGATCAGCCTTTTTATCAGAGGATTAAATTCTTTAAAGGAAATGCAGAAACAAACTATGCATTTTGCATCTGTTATTCAATCTGCAAATGTATAAGAATGTTCTACCTGCTGCCTTGAAAACAGGCTGCTTTTCCTCTGGTACACCCAGCAATGAGTTGAGGAAATACGTTTGACAGAGCTTGAGGGTAGAAGTAAATGAGCATTGCTCTCAAATTCATCTTTGGCAACAGAGTAAGCGGCTATAATCTAATGGTATCTTGTGTAAGTGAGTTTATAAGATGCCATTTTTAGGAATCATTTTCCTGTTATGAAACACACATAGTAAGAAAGAATTTTAGGGGAAAAAACTCTAGTTATATGCATAACTCTTATGGTTTCTCTGACAAAATAATTTTCTTTAGATTTTCTCCTTTTGGAGACATACTCAAAACTCATACCTGTCATAAGTAGTCCTTATGAAAGGCACAGGATGGGAATACCTCCCCCATAAGTTCTTAGAATAGAGCCACTTCCAAAGTCTGTAAAATGGAAAAAGAACTTTTCTGTTAAATTATTTAAAAATTTTGTCCTTAGACAAACAACACTCATTATAATTAGTGCTGAAAATTATACAATACCCTGATATGAGAAAGTGTGTTAGTTCCTAGCCACAGAGCACAAAAGAGTCCTAATCTGTGGTCATCTTCTTTTTCACGGTAATTTGGATAGAATGTGAACAGGGTGCTGCACAACTGTGCTTGCCATAAGCTTTGTTAGTTTTTCAGTAGCAAAGTGGAAAAAATTAATTTAAAAACTATTTTCAGACATGAGAATTCTTATTTAAAATACTTTAAAAGTATTGGAATTTTGTACTGCTAACATTGATATATAGCTTTTCAAGATATGTGAAAGGATGTGGTAGCAGTAATTTGTGTATCCATGCCTTTACCTTGTCTTTCTCTAAGGCTGGGAATAGAAGTTACACTGATTAGCAAAATAATTCTGAGAGCTTTCACCTTGTTTTTGTTGCTAAGGTAACCATTTCCTTGGCATCAATGCATCGAGCAGGTCTGTCTTACTTTCCTGTGAGCCGTAACAGAGGCAGCATTGTGGAATGGCTGGGGCGGGGGGAACCACAGAGATAAACAAGGAGGAAAAGATCAACAAAAGTAGCTGAAAGTTAATATAGGGGTATTGCCTAGTTGAATTGAATAAAGTTTTGTTTCTGTGTGGGTCAGTTACGGAGCTCTGTGTACAGGTAAGTATTTAAGGCTCCTACAAGACTACAGCTAAAAGCCAAAGAAGAACAAAAATTTCCACATCAGGAAAACCCAGACCCTCCCCACTGCCCCACCCCTATACTAAAAAATTGGAAAAAAAAAAAAAAAAGGAGGGAAAGGCAAAACCCTGTGCTGGATACAACACCTGAAGGTAGAGATGTTGGGTTTCCACGCTTCTATCACTCTTAAAATGGTAACCTTATTTTGAATAGAATAATTTCTTTTACTGCTCCCATCACATAATTTACCTGATCCTGTGTCAGATGGGGTATTCCGTGAGAATGTAGTAATTATGTGTATATATTATCATATATCAACATTTTTTTGGTTTTTATGCAGAAGTAATTTAATTCTTACTTAATTTCTGCAATGTATGTCATAAAACCAAATAGGAAGAATAAGACAGATAAGTGATTCTGTTATCCACTCTTCCTGGCTGACTGTACAATGCCTCAGCTCTTTCCTTTTCCTGCACTTTTCCTTGCAAATAACTTAAACTCTGCTAAAGATGAAGTGAGCTACAAGCAGGATACACCAAACACCACATTTGGCAGAAAGCTGGGTGACACATGAAAACCTGTCAAATAAGTTATATTAAAAAACTGTTGGAAACCCCAAGTGGCAAAATGGTTGACTCTGAAATACAGTAGTGGTGTATAATCTCTTATAAAAAAAAAAAAAAGGAAAAATCTCTAAGACAGTTGTGTGAATCTAGGCAAGAAAAATAGTAAAAACATCATTGTCACCTTACAAACTTCCATTCAGCCAACCATGTCTGAATACAAAATAGACACAAATAGTTTTAAACTTATGCCTTTGACTATATTTGGACTAAGGTTCAGTTTTGGCTCTTTATCTACAGCAATTTCCCATCTCTAGCAACTTCCTGAAGAATGTGCATATTTCTCTTCTCTTTTACTTGTGGGCCTTGTCCAAAGCAAACTTACATCACCCCTTTATATTCTGGATTTGTGTGAAGAGATAATGTGAGGATTTTCTCACACCTTGCTTAAATTAAAATAAATAAATTCATGTATAGAGCAAAATACTGGAGCTGTAGGATTTTGATTGTGTCACTGTCTTACTCCTAAGTAAGCAAAAAATCGTAACATGAGAAAAATAATCTGTATGAAAGAAAGAAACTCCCTAGCCACACAGAAGATCTCCAATGCCCATTTGTTGGGGATTATGGAAAACTCAGAGAATGTATCTAAAAATTAGAGGTTCCATTTACAAAGAAAAACTACTATATTTCCTATTTCTGCAATGCTATAACAATTCAGTTAAGAGTGTTTCATTAAGTCTTCTGTTTATCAGCAATAATCTTTTATTTCTGGTGTCTGGTGCAGTTATTAGTGCCAGTGTGTTGTGCAGGTTTTAAGACAATGTAGCACTTATCTTCAGAACAGAAGTTTTATATGAAAATTAAAAATGTGTAAGGCAGTGATTTCTTTACCTGTCACATGAGAATGGGAGTAGGCTTAATGAGAAACAAAAGGCTTGCTGTTGAAGACATTATGGGCTGTTGCTTCCAACACAAAAAGTCCTGGTATCTCTTTCATGCTACCAACTCTCAGTAATCCAAGCAGGTTTCAAGAGGCTCAGAACAGAGATCTTCTTTCTTATGGGTGGATTTACATAGAAGATTTTGCTTTCTGTTCCAAAGCGCTTCTATAATCTTGGGAAGTTTGCAAGGTTTAGCTGAGGGATTCAGCTGAAGAGAATAAATTTTAAATCATGAAATGAGAAAAACCCCTCAAATAACTAAACATTTCTTCTTTAATTCATAGGTCTGTTCAGCTTCTTAAACTGTCATTGAAGTCATACAGAATAGAATTGTGAAGATCTGAATGAGAAAGCAAAAGTATAATTATCTCTTACATGTCCATTCCCACACACCTTTCAGTTCAAAATGTAGGACAATCTCTCTTCAGAAATATATGGTACCTATGAAGATAAAAAATCTTTGTTGCATCTCTTTCATACATATATTGAACATAGTAATCTGCCTAGATTAGAGTGACTAGTTAGGAAATTGTCCTAATTTTACAGAGAAAATCTCAGACACTGAACTAGACAATATGAAAATATTTTATGACCCCTGAAGTATTTTCCAGTTTTTGAGTACTTTGATTTCTTCTTTTCCCTCATTTTTCTTTTAAAGTAGTTGAATACGAAAGGCAGAGAAAGAAAATACAAATTAACCCAAAGTAATGTTAGTAAGAAATTTACAAAGTTGTGAACAAAAGTTTAATTTATAAAATTCAGAGTCTTTTGCAGATAATTGGTATATGGGAAAAAGAATTTTAAAATTGCCATCATAAAAAATCCTCAGTTTTTGAAAACAAATAGAACATTTTTGCAGCTGACAACAGGAAACTTGAGAACTGAGTTTTTATAGCTAAAATATTGGAGGCATGAATCTTTTTGAAACTGATATGTATTTCTGAACATATATAACCCAAACTTCAAGTTTGGGTATATAACCCAAACTGAAAGGGAGTTTCAGATCACGATGTCTTCTAAAACAAATCTTATTAAAAAAAACAAAACATGCAATCTCTAGATAAGTATCTTCTCATTCCTTCCTGCTGTTCATTGCTGCCCTGGTGAACTAGTTATGATGGCCACAAACTGAAGGAAATCTATTTCTTTCTGTTTGAGTCACTTCCTGGATTCTGCTTGATGAAAACCAGAGACATCAGCCTCAGAGTAGAGATGCTGCCATAATTCATAGGAGTACTCAGGATATTTCCAAAAGCTCCTGTTCTTAAAGCTGGACAATAGATAGAACTTCATTAATGGCTACAAAATGGCACTTGGAGAGAGAAACTTACACCCTTTTAAAACTGCTGCAGAACATGCTGAGCTACGTGTGCCATAGCCTTGAGGTCTGTGACCCTCGATTACAAACTCTTCACTGGCTCATCAGAAGATGTGTAGTGAAACATGTCCCAAAAATACTGAAAACTAAATTTGTAGCTTCAGCTTTGTGTGGAAAAAAAATCTTTCTAAAACATTCCTTTGCTCATGCGTATCACCTTGGTAGATCTCTTACCCATGCAAAGAGAAAAACAGAGAGCAACGACTGCATGAAAAAGAATAATATGTCTTGAGTTGGCTGCTTGTTAAGTTATTTGTCTGTGTTTTTATACATTGCATTGAAGTGGCACTTTTCAAGGAGTAGGTACGGAGGCAGAAAGTTATTGCTCTCTTCTGACACGAATATATGTTGGGAAATTTTCTTTGAGGAGTGTTCAGCAGCGAAGCTTGACCACAAGTACAGGGAGCTCAAAACTGAAGAAAGGGGGGGAGGGGGAAGAGAAGAAACCAGCAAATTTAAAAAATGTTGTGTGATAACCATGTCAGTGAATTATAAAACAGACAATGTGATGGGAAAACAGGTTTAAACATGTAGTGAGTTGCCCTTTCGCAACAGGGTAATCCTAGTGGGATGAAAAGTTAGCAATCTAAACTATACCGTACTATAAAAAAGAATGATGCTTTAAATAAGCTGTTGTCTTAGTCAAGAATTAAATAATAACCATTGAGTAAACTAATTGACATCTTTGTCAAATAGGAATTTAATTATAAAACTTTAATCTTGGCAATGGCACTTGAAAAGAAACTTTAAACGGTGATCAGAAGTGTGTCTGTTCTTATCCTTCTCACTTACTTAAACACTTCTCTTAATGAAGGAATTTCCTTGAGTAATTTGAACATTTGGCCTTTTATCCGTTTTTGTGTGCACTTGAGAAAAATATGTCCATAGGAGTTTTAACATTTGTATATTACCAAATTAGTATGAAGCCAAATAAAGTTTTAGAAGATTACTGGATTTTGAACAGGAGAGAAAACAAAGAGCAATAATAAACTTTTATTAATTCTTTGTATCTTTCTATTTATATGTGGAAATACTTTTTTGGGGTCAAATTTCTCTGAACCCTACAAAAAAAATCATAGAAAGACCGTTTTTCTGTAGAATATACAGACTAATAGAAATATCACAGCCTTGATATCCATTATCTTTCTTCTCTACTACATTTTTCTGACATTTGTTATTTCTTTAAAATTTTGTTACAGTATATTAGACTATACTATGTATTTATTCAATAAAATAACAGGCAACATGCTGCTACACATTGCAATATATAAACAATATATAAATTCCTGATCATTAACAATACAATGAATTATTTAAACTTTAATATTATATAACATAATTTAAATATTTTAGATTTTATTTTCATTACTTATTATTTTTAGTGCTAAATAAACAAAATTATTAGAAAGGTAAAAATCCAAACTGATGGTGCTTTTGAAAGATATTCTGCCGAGGATTGTAAAATTGGGCTGTGTCAAAATTCCAGGGTTTCTATGATACTACAGTACTGTGTGATTCATTCGTATTTATAGATCAACATGAAAATAGAAGAAACCATTTCTATTGGAGAAAGGCATCAATGTAAGAGCCAACTTCAAATCAAGTGCAGACTGTGTCCCTAGCAGAGATTCTTACGCGGACACAACATTTCTACTGTGTAAAACTGAGGGAATTCTCTCACTTTAAATAAGGGGAATGTAGGGAGGTGTAATTGCCAGCACCAAGAGGGTGCCACAGCCTCTGCTGTCCAATGTCTGTCTGAGTGTGCCTAAGGGACCTGTGCAGCAGAAGGTGGGCCTGAAGGCGAGACTGTCCGTGCAGCCCTATAGTATTTAAATAAAATAAAAAGTATCTTTCCCTCCCGGGATAGTGTGTGCCGGCGGCTGAGGAGGTTTCCGGGGCAACCGGGCTGGCACTCCGGAGCTCTTCTCTCCGGGAGGTGTCTCTCCCCGGGCTAGCTCAGCGGGGAGGCTTGTCCTCAGGGGCTGTCTGCCTGCAAGCTTGTATCGTCGGTGCGGAGAACAAAGGAGCGAGAGAGCCGTCTCACTGTGGAACCAGGTTTATTGGGGAGGTCCGGACCGGGAACGGTGCGGGGAATAAGAGTCGAGGGAAGCCACAAGAGAGACCCCGAGGCACCCGGGACACGCGGTTTTAAGGGGAACAGACAACCAACGAGAACACAGCAAGGGGGCGGCAACAGAACATAAGTAACGAATCATTACAACTCAAGGGTGGAACCAAAGACTACAGACACAGGTGGAACCAATTATAACTTAGAGAACATAGAACTTTCTGGAACTGGGGGAGGAGAGGGGAGGGTCGCCACGCCCAGTACCACCCCCCGGCCCTGACGGGCGGGGAAAGTGCCAGAAGAAGGGGCAGGGCAGAGGTGATTGTCACCCGTGGGACCAACCCCAGAGGTGTGTTCACACCCTGGACTCCTGCCCCCCGAGGCTGTCAGTATCTGGGTCGGCCCGGGAAGGGACGGGACTTCGGGGGCGTACCCCAACACAGCCCTGCCCTCCTTAGCTCTGCCCTGGATGCCCCACTCCTTTTTAGTCAGAAACTCTGCAGGAGCGCCCATGGCACTCTGGGCACTCGTGTGGCAATATCTCTGCTGGCTTTAGATCAGGCTCAGAAATTTTGTAGGTTACTCAGCTTTGCAGAGCTTTGAAGCATACCATTATGCCCACAAAATAAAGCAAATTCCAATTTTCTAGCAGTCATCATGGCCAGGAATAATTTTATTTATTTAACTCCTCTAATGCATTATAATACCCTCTTCGACATTCCTGACTGAGAAGCTTGTAATTCAGACAGAACAGTTAGGAAAGTAGCTTGAGGTAAAAATATTACAAGCATATTCAGTTTATTTGTGTCATTCAAAAACTCACCACAAAGAAATCTTTCCACTTGACAAAGTATCACGGGACAGCGTTGGATGAAAAAGTAGTACAAGAACTACAGTTTTCCTTTTAAAAGAAGTTTTTATTTAAAATATTCACCCAGCATCCAAGAAACAGTATTCTCTTCACTCTCCAGTTTATGGAGTAAGTCTGCATATTTCTTTCATTGAGCCAAATCCCTAGCTATCAGAGTAAAAAAGTGTTCTGGCCTCTACTGTTACCTATGCCCCATTTAGTTTAAATACAGATTAAGGACTGTAATCTACATGCTTCATTAAATTTGGTAAATGAACAGTTTACTTAAAAATCCCCAAACATGAGAATTTTTACTACTTTCATCCACAATTATTTCTTCTGACTAAAGTGCAACCACTCGTGGAACAAGTCAGGATTGTTCTGTTTCTATAGCCAGTATCTCAGAATAAGTTCAGGATCTTTAGATGACAAAAGACACAGCTCAAAATTTCATCAAGCAGTGGAAGTGCCATTTCTCCAAAAGTTTTGTATTTTTTCCTTCCTCCTCTTGCTCCCTTTCCTCTTCTCCTTTCATATCCAAATGTTAAGCAGAAAAACTGGGTTCATCATCTGAAAAAAAGAAGTCAGTTAATTCCAAAATCAGTTTACGCATCTCTAGACCTGTTTTTCAAATTATGAAATCAAGATCAGAAATCCACATTGATAAAAATTGCACAAACACAGAAATTCATATACCTTTTCCAAAGGATGTTGTCTGTTGTCTGTTTAGCTGTGAAAGAAAGATTATGTAAGCAAGAGGACATTTTTCCCTACATATTAATTTACTTGCATTAAATGGGAAATCAAAACATGGTTTTGGTACACTGTACACATAACACATAGTGTACATCAGCATCTTTCCCCCACAATGACTGATTCATGAAAAACAGATGGGAAAAATAAAACCAGCACAGTTTCCCCAAGATCTTCATCCTCAAAGCACAGACTCTCTGAGACTCAAAGAATGGAGATCTCAAAACATCTTTGATATTCCTGTGCCTTTGAAGTGTTGGGCAGTGACTAGGTGGCCATTCCACATTGATGAGCAATGGCTTTGACCTGTCTTAGACTCCAGATAGGCAACTTTTTTCTTTCTCATAGTTTTCTGAAAACTTACACTTTTCAATAATTAATGTATGATCTATGGCTTCAGATATTGAAAGTCTGGCACAGACCATTTTTATTTCAGATCTGAATACTTCTTCTACTATAGATCTCTTATGCAATAAGAGATGATTTCTCATTGCTCTTTCTGCTGCACACAAGTTTTTACCACATTTTCTGTTTGTGCTCTACAGTGACAACCCCATTTTGTGTCCCCATTTACTTAGAATGGACTAAAGTCAGTATGTCTGAAGTTGTGCCCCAGTTAAATATTTCACAAAGTTGTAGTTGAAACTGATGTAACTACTGAGGACACATCTTTTCTTCTACTTTACTTCCTAATACAACACAACTGATAACTGATTATGTCAGGTCTGAAACTACCTTTTTAGAGTTTTGCCCTGAGGTTTTTGATTTTCAGGTTTTTTTTTTTTTCTTTTTAATAATTTCTTTCTTCACTTCCCAGCGCTTAGGCCAATAAAGAGACTTTGCCAATAAATGTAATATTTTTCTTTTAGAAATTACAATTATTTTGAGTTTTTTTCTTTTAAAGTATCATTACAAATAAAGTATTGCCAAGACACTTAATTGAAAGACAAAAATAAGACAGACAATAGGTTTTGGAATTCTGTAAAAAGTATAAACACTTTAAATAGATGTTCTTGAATATTCTATCAAGTTTTAAAAATATTGTTTGTAGACTTCTTTTTAGAATCAGTTTTTCAAACATTAATTTTCTTAGTGTACTTTAAAATCAGTTCAATTTACCAGTGCAGAATTTCTAGATAAAAATCTTCCAAATTTGAATTAATTGTTTCTAAAAGTGACATTTGCTACAAGAAATGCAGTATGTAAAATATGTATACTGAATTTCAGAATTCTATGAAACTATTCAGGTACACTGTTTCTTCTTAATACAATTATTACCAAAAATAATTTTTAAAACATGAAACTAGTTATTCTCACTCTTCTGTAATGAAATTATTCAGAGCTATTAACAAAAAGAAAGGTTTTTTTGAAACAGTAACCTCCACAAGCAGTTCTCAGGTATACAGGCTGGTCTTCTGAACATTCCTAAAAACTCTTTTTGACCAGCTTATGTCCCAAAGAAGGAGAATTAGATTTTTTTCTTAGAGACTACACAACTCTGTTATAAATTTTTGTAAATTTTCCCAGAAGAGAAAGAAATAACAGATGTTTTCAGAGCTATCCCTAAGGACTCTGATGAAATGGAAAGCTTCCTTTCTCAAATAGATTAACGCACACTTGCATTCACATAACACACATTGACTTCACTGCTATTTTGATATTTTGTTTATTTTCAATTCATTTTTGCCACCAAAATTATGAGCAAAAATCTCCTTACATTTTTAATAGAACATTAAAAAACAAGAAAGAGGCATTAAGATACATTGCAGTGATTTCATGTGAAGTGAAATCAAAACCATGACAAATCAAAATGGAAAAGCAAAGCTTAGAGAGATAAATGACTGATTAGACCAGTCAATATATTTAAAAATATTTATTTCATCAAAGATGAAACAGAGAGCTGGGCTGATTGCACTGGATAATGAGGTCATCAGAGGAAAGTATGAAAAATATACTAATCGATATAAGAAAAATATCTTAGTAACATTGTCTGGGACCTAAGACTAGGTAAATTAAATTCAGAAATGCATATATGTATGTATGAACATCTGTCATGGATGTTGTCACCACAAAATATGCTAGGAAAGATAGAAGTGAATTCTGTATTTCTTGGTATTTCAACTTGAAATCTTAATTCTCTAGAATGAAGTTAAAAACTACACATTCACACTGGATGAAATTAGACCATTACAAAACCAGCAATCGTCATACATGATGTAAAGTTCATGGTTGGCTGGTGAATGCTTCAGGTACACTTTCCCAGCTTTCAGTCCCGTCTTTCCTTAGAAAGGAAAAGACTTCCTTTAGACATCTTTCATTGCAGGTTTTGAAATATTCATTTTCTTCCTCTAAGTGAACAAAATTTATCACCATATTTTTACCCATGACTTTTGTCTATATGCCAGCAAAATGTTTGAGTATAGAAATATAATTGTCTACCTGATTGAAACCTAAGACATGGAACCATTTAGGCAGAAAAAATCCCGAAGATCATTGAATCCTACCATAAACCTAGCTAAATCAACCACTAAACTGTGTACCTAAACACCACATTTAAATGTCTTTTAAACACCTTCAGGGGCAGTGACTCCACCATTTCCCTGGGTAGTTGTGTTCCAGAGCCGCATACCCATTTGATGTAGAAATTTTTCCTAATGAGCAATCTAAATCTCCCCAGGCACAACTTCAGGCTATTTCCTCATGTCCTGTCACTTGTTACCAGGGAGGAAACACCAACCCCCATCTGGTTATGACCTCCTTTCAGAGACTTGGAGAGAGTGATAAGAGGATGTGTATATGTAAATTTATGTGTGTAATACATGCACTTAAAATCTACTCATATGAATATGAGTATGAATACAAATATAATGATTTAAAAAATATTTAATAGTCATTCCATGAAAGTCAGTTCCAAGTTTCCCTTATTCTTTACAAGTTTTGCAATTCTACTGCAAAAATCTTTTTAAAAACAGGAAAATATATACCATGCTATTTGGCATGGATGTAATTTTCTCATTTATGCATTAAAAAGAGAAAGGCATATATCTAAAAAAAAAGGTACTGTAATGAAGATGTCGTTATGATGTCGTAGCAAACACGTAGTATTTCAATATATAAACAAGTTGGTTGAGGGAAACAATTTTGAAAAAACCTTGAGGTAGATTTTCTTGAGGCCGATGGCCGCATATATCCAGGCTCTGTGAGTAGGACACAGGGATCTCAACACCCTGAGGCACTTCAGGGGTGGTGCAGGGACAAGGCTGTGATGTGCTCTGAGTACGGGGCCAGGGGCCAGCAGAATAGGCGGAAAGCCGCCAGGGATGAGGGAAAGGCCCTGTGCCCCTGCCTACAGGGTGGGCTGGGGGCCGGGAGAGCTCCGTTTCCCCCCTCAGGTGTGGAGACAGGAGGCTCTCACCTGTCGCCGTGGGTGATATGGCGACAGGGGCCCGGCAGCTCGAGGGCTGACGGCGCTTGGCTGGGCTTCTCAGCGGCTGGCTCCCAGGCAGGCAGGTCTGAGCCCCAGAGGGGCGTGAGACCACACTGTCGCAGTTGGTGGAGAGAGTCCGGAGGACAAAAGAGCAGGGAGGGCGTTGCTGTTCAACTCCGCTTTTATTGAGGCAGAGAGCAGCGGTGATGGTCGTGGCGAAGGATACAGCAAAACGGCCCCGAGGGGTGCGGGTACCTGGCCTTTAAGGTATACTTGTGACCAATAGGATGAAGGCAAGGGGGACGGACAACCCGGTGGCTAACAAATTAAGGTAAGGTGGAGGGGGGATGACAGTAACAAATAGGGAAACAAACCAATGCTTGATATAAACCCACAGAACCTTCGGGAAACCTGGGAGGGTTCCCAGAGATTGATATTTCCTCACAACGCCCACAGGGCGGGGGAAGAGGGGAATTCCCCAGCAACAAGGGCTGGACAACTCGGCGAACACCCCCCGTGGGAGGACTCAAACTTGAGTGTCACGCTCCCCTAGACTGTCTAGATCTGGCGCTCTTCGGGAAGGGGTGGGACTTAAGGGACGTCCCTCCACACTCACCCTCCTTGCAGGGTTGCGCCTCTCTCTGGCAGCCAAAGGAGCACAATGTCGGCAAAAGGCCAGCGACAGCAAAGACCCTGCCCTCTGCTTACAGGGAGGTCTCACCCAGACGAAAAAAGCACCGAAAAGGTGCCCAGGCAATGCCGGGAATGCCTTTTGCCCAGAGGGCCTCTCGTGCCCCCTCTTCCAAAGCTCCGCTCCGCTGCCGCTCTCCTTGCCCACTCGCTCGCTCTTGCCTCGCCATTCCACTCTTGAGCTCGAAGCCGCTGCTCCTCTCGGCACACTTGCCTCATTGTCTCACGGCTTCTGCCAAAGGACGACGACGACACACTCAGACTTGCAAAGCTCCAGTCTGGCACAGTCCCTACCAGTGCTGGGAGCTAGGCCCTCTGGGCAAATGAAGCTGGTCATGCAGACCATCAGCCCAAGAGGCTGCACCCCTGCTTACAGGGGACTCCAGCTGCTGCCTGGATTGTAAAGTGCCTGGGACTCCAGAGCACTGGCCTGACTGATATGTCAACTATATGCCTTCTAAGTTATCCCAGATTGTCTATCAAAGATGCAGTCTCTCTCTTCTATGTTACAACAAACTTTCCCTCCGGAATTCTCATGTTTCCTTATAGAACTACCCCAATTTTTCCTTTCAAAAATATGCTTATTTTTTTCATGTCAATTACCTCAGGTGTTCTGTCAGAAACATGACTTCTGACCCTGCAATATATTACCTTTGATTTTCTCTCCAAAACATCCCCTAGTTTTTTCTTGTGGGTCACCTAAGGTTTTATCCCAAAAGATGCATTTTTTCCCTTGTAGATTGCCTCAAGTTTTTCTTCCAAAATGTTCCCTACAGGTTGCCTAAGATTCTGCACCCAAAATTTTCTATTCCATAGAGATTACTTCAGATTTGAGCTTCATTCATTCCCCACAGATTACCTGAGATTTTGCCCCCAAAATGTTGTTTCTAGCCCTTAAAAATTACCTCAGGTTTTATCACAGAATTTTCTCTGCCTGTCCTCCACGAAGTACCTCAAACTTTTCCCCAAAAACTATTTCATCCCCCTGAGATCACTTCAGATTTTCCCACCAAAATGTCTCCTATATGTCCTCCACAGATTACTGCAGCTTTTGTTTCCACACTGCTCAATTTTACCCCGAAATTTTCATTCCGTGCCCTACAGGTGACGCCAGAGAATTCCAGCATTCCTCCCGCTTGAAGTACTCTCTGTCCCCTCTTGAGTTTACCTCAGCTTTCTCTCTCACAAATTGAAACACGGTGCTTACCTGTGACCGCGCTGTCCCTCCCGCCTCGGTGTCTCAGTGCAGGGGCTACGCCAGGGCCACTGCCAGGCTGCTTTTGGAATCCCGCGCGGTGCCTCGCCGGGAGGGGCGGAGAGAACACTTCTGAATTCCCGATGCCACATCTGGGCACACCGCCGCAGTGGGGACCTTCTTGTCCTGCCACGTGTCCCTCAGGGCGCACCGCCATCGCCCTCAGAGGCCCTCACGTCCCCTCAGAAAC
>VZRL01004255.1:0-23798 GCA_013397895.1 Origma solitaria
CACAGCTGCCTCACCATGGTCCTTGCCACAGGCTGCAAGGAAATCTTGGCTCTGGTGCCTGGAGCACCTCCTCCCCCTCCTTCCTCACTGACCTTGGTGTCTTCAGGGCTGTATCTCTCACATCCTCACTCTGCTCTTCTCTGGCTGCAGTTAAAACTGCGCAACCACATTTTGTTTATCTTTCTTTTTAACTCTGTTACCACAGAGGTGTTACCGCCATTTCTAATTGGCCCAGCCTTGGCCAGCAGCGTGTCCATCTTTGGAGCCATCAGGGATTGGCTCTGCCAGACACTGAGGAAGCTTCTGGCAGCTTCTCACAGAAGCCACCCCTGTAGCCCCCCCACTACCAAAAACCAGCCCATGCAAAACCAATACAGATGCATTTGAAGTATGCTTACAGGAGAATGGAGATATCTCTCAGTATTTAGAGAACTATATCCTTTTTTTTTGGCTTTCATTAAAATAATGAAATGCTTAAGCTTTAATAATGAAGTATTTCCTTCACTTTTTCTTATCTTTCAAACTGTTACCAGAAATTTAAAGCACTGTCAGGAAATTTTGGACCATGTTTTCACCCTTGTTCCAGCCTCTTCAGGCATGCCCAAAGGGACAGTTTTGGAAGGAAGATGACGATACCAGAACTTTGAAAAAAATTTCTCCAGCCCACATCTTTGCATTGGGGGAACGTTAAGAATGGAGTGTGTTTACAAAGGTGTCTGTATTGCAGGGTTCCCAGGCAGCACTGAAGGCTGGGCAAGCTGAGGAATAAGGAAATTGCTGAGCACAAGCTTCTCCTTTCTTGTGCTCATGTTCTTCATTGTGTGAGGATATTTAAAGGGAGTAAACCCACTGATTTTAACATCAAAACATCTGGGTTTTTTCAATGTTACAAACCAGCAAAGGCACTAGACTGGAAAACTGGTTTGAAAGTTGAATTTGTTAAATTTGAAGCTTAAAAAAATCACAGAAAGGTAGCTGGGAATCGAATATCACCGATAACTGTTTCTGCATTTATATTAAAAGTTTTGTTCTTGGGTGTTAGAACTAATAATGACAAGAAATAGTGAGGGTGCTTTTTTTTTGTTGTTGTTTTAAAGATTGCTTTCTGTTCAAGAAAGCAGAGGGCCCTAAGAAGACAGCCTCAAAGAACTCTGAGCATGACTGTCCATGGAGTACATCAGGATCACATGTAGCCAGTAACTGGGATCCATCCTGCTTTACAAGTTCTCATGGAGTATCCCACAACACAGCATATCCATCTGGGAATCAGAATCAGAGCCTATTAACATCTCTGCACTATGATAACAATTGTGCTGAAATTTCTGGGTACTTTGGTCAAAACACATCCCTAACTCCAACTGTACATCCACAAGGACCTCCTCCACCAGTTTCCTTAATGCAGCAGAGAATGGTTCCAGCTTACAATGGCATTGACAGGTTTATGCCTCGCACAACTCACCTGCAAGAACGTAAGAGGAAGAGAGAAGAAGGTAGCAAGTTTTCCTTCATTGGAACAAGCGAGGACAATACTGAAGTTGTTATTGGTCCACAACTACCAGAAATACCTAAAGTGGATATGGATGATGAGTCTTTGAATACTTCAGCTACATTAATTCGAAATAAACTGAAAGAGGTATGCGTTCTTAAAGTTCTCATAGTTCAAACAGAGGTGCTTGTTATCCATAAAAATAGCAGCTCTCTGATAACTTTACTCAGCGTTTACTCACTATTATCAGTTTATCTACCACTTAAAGTTAGTGCTCTTACTATTTAATGCTTCCATAATCCTGAAAATTGCAAGAAATTCTACTCCAGACCTCTTACACTACACTTGAGATAGTATAAATGTCAGTGCATGATCCTAATGATTTTTTAGTAAACCACTTCTTTTTCCCCCACATGAGGAGGCACGATAACTTTGCAGGTTGTCCTGCTGACTCCAGATGTGCTACTTGTATCTGGATTCTGAAAGGAAAATAATGGAAGTCAGAGTTCAATGTAATTTTGCTCTAACGTTTCTCATGTCATTAAAAGCTGTACAGAATCACTAATTCCATACTGAGAAGCACATGTTAAGCTATATAGCCTTTTATGGACGATATTAATCAATTAGCAGGTCAAACATTCCTGATAGAATATTTAATTTAAATTAAGATACGAAAAAGCTTCCTTGACTATGACTAACTAGATTGACTGGAAAGTGATTATCTTATAAATAAGCACCCCTTATATTAAATCCATTTCTAAAATACATGTCACATTGCACATTTCTGCTTTCCCTTCATTTCCTGAAGTACCTGAGTTTATAAAGCACACTACACCTTGCTTGAAAACACCTCAGGTAGAAAGGAGTGAGATGACATATGTAATGCTCTGTCACTGAGTATCTGAAATCAGTTTGTGTAGTTAAACACAAAAATGGTAGTGCTAAGTCTTCTAAGTTTCACCATTCTTGTGTTTAATGCTGTCTTTGGTGTTACTTTTTGCCTCTAGTCAGCAGGAAAATTCAACACAGGTGTGATGATCCTGTAATAAATCCCTCCCAATACTCAAATCTCAGAGATGTGGCCTTACTCTTAAATAAGCATAAAAAAAATAATGGTTCAGGTTACTAAATTGTTTTCCCCTCCAATTTAGGTAGCAGATTCTGTTTCGACAACATCTATGGAAAAGCCAGAGAGCAGCTCAGCCAAAACACCTGTAAAGCAGAGAAGAAGAATATAGATACTGCTGGCAGCATCTTCCAACAGTCCTTTTGTAAAGAATATAGTTTTAAATATTTTTTATGTAAAAAATAAAACTTTCTTTATACTGTATTTCCCAGCAATTCCCTGTTTAAAAATGTATCAATTTGTTACGTGGAATGAAGAAACCAATATACTGTATTATTGTTGCAGTGTTTTTCTGTGTACCTCATATTGTAACATATTTCATAACTCACGGAAGAACTCTATTTAGGTATAGTTACAGAAGTAAATTCTGTTTATTCAATAGCTTTTACAGCAAAGGAATACTGAAACATAGGAGCAACATGAAGACGAAGGCCCCTTTTAAAAGTATTCAGCAATGGAGTGACAATTTGGAGTTACTATTTAGAAGCTTCCCGGAAAACTTGCTGTTCAAATGCTATACTGCTCTGTTAAAAAAAAAAAAAAAAAAGAGGAAAAAAGTTAATTTTAAGTTAACTAAAGGATTTGTATTTAGTCAGAAAAAGTACTGAACTGAAAGGTATTGAACTGAAATGTGTATGCAACGAACACGATCTCTTGCTTTTTAGCTTAGAGAAGGTAAATCCATAGCATTAATGGTGTCATCACTGGCAGACCAGTCAAAACATTCAAAGTTATAGTTGAAGGGGAAATTAAAATTGTAACTGCTCAGCAGTTGGAATGTGTGACCAAAGAACGATCTGGCAGGGAGGGGAAGAAGGCCCAGCTGCAGAATGAGATAAACTGGATGGAAACAGGAATGCTAGAGATGGGGATGACAATCTAAACGACTAAAATTTCCCTTGGTGATGAGAATAATATCTGCAGCATTGTGTTGCAACAAGCCTGGAGTGGGAGTGCTCAGGGGCCACTTCTGCGCAGCAGAACTGGCACTGAGAGGATGAGCCCAACTCTGGCCTAAGATGCCCCATGCTGACATTCACAGGACTGGTGCTGGTGCAAGTGTCTGTAAGGAACTGGCTTGCACAGTTTTTTATTAACTCAAGGTTAACTTACCTTTATGTCTGGCAAACATGGTCCAAAGGCTTCTAAGAGAAGGCTTTCATCTCTGACTGCTTTTTCAAAGTCCTCAAAAGAAAGCTTGCCATCATGATCATGGTCCTACAAAAGGAAGGGAATGCTTCAGCAAAGGATTATTACTTGTAGTTTTGTTTAACTGGTGTTTAAAGAACATAGATTCTGGTTTTAGTTTGTGTGCAAGTGGGGATCATCAGTTTCTGCTCATAAAATATCTGTGTGACTTTCCTGTACCTAAGACAAAAATGGTGGCGTTGAAAAATTGTGAGAAGACGGGCTTAAATAAAAGGAGCTGGGATTCAAGACCTAGTTTTAAGTGAAATTTTTTGACCATCTGTAGGATGACGGTGTCCCGGTTTGGTTCTCGGATGGATGGTGATGAGAGACTTCTCAAGTTTGATCTTAGAGCATGGGGTTTATTGTAATAGAGAGTGGGGGTGGGGACCTGCCAGGAGCTGCAAGACACAGCCCAAAGCAGGTCAGAGAGGTAAGAGAGAGAGAGGTACAGGATACAGGATACAGAATACCGTGGTTCTCGCTTACAATACAATAAATCATGTTCTGTGCTGAATATTCTAATTTTCACTAACCAATCTAGGACAAGATACAAATTCTATAGCATTTACATACAGCCTATGAGAGTAATTGTATTACCATACGGCGTTACATTTTAAACCCCTAAAAACTGCTTTTTGTACCTTATGCTAAGTTAGTAGGGTCTGCTCTGACCCTTGGACCTGGAGCAAGCAGAAGCTATTGTCTAATCAGGCAGGGGTATTGTTCTATCAGAGAGGGTGGTGAGCCTTCAGTTGGCCATACCATTGTTTTCCCAGTTACTTAGTAACTGAGGTTTGATACCTCAAAACTTGTCTTCATTTCAATCTTGCTTATGGTTTCTATATTCTCAGCATCTTTTGCCAGGTAATAATTTCTATAAGGCTTTCCTATTTCTTCCTCCCCAACAACTATCACCATAGAAGGGGAGAGTATATATGTTGATTTGATTGAAATATTGACAGTCCCTGGCTGATCTGGATATCATCCTAGATTAAGACAAGCTTCATATTAATAACCTTGAGTTTACTGGGCTAATAGAATATATAAATTGGATAAAGACATTTCATGATCAATTGATAAAACACAAATGTACTTAAAAATGAAGTTACTGCAGATGCCTATACTGATGGAGTAAATGCAGCTTTACACTTTTGAGTTTTCCAATTCTGACAGGCTTTGGCTTTGACTGGGCATACACAGATGTGTATGCACATATACACATGCTAGTTCATATATAAACTTTATAGTACATTCACATACTAAATTAACAGTTTCATGTGAGAATACCAAACTGGGACTCATTAGATCTGGATTACATTTCTGGCTTTCTTCAGGAGACTTGCAGAATCCCACTGTTAATCAGACACCAGTTTTGTTACCTCACAGAAAGGTTTTAGATATTGGTTAATGAATGTTTGAAAGACACTCAAGTATCAAAATAAGTAAGTACTTGCCATTTTCTTCAGTGCTATCTCTACCAAGTCCTTAATTCCCTCATCAGGCTCTTCATCTGCTGGTTGTATGAGAAGGCTGTTTTTCAGCATTTGAAACATTTCCTCTCTCGAAATGTATCCATCACCGTTCAGGTCGTAAACTTTAAAACAGTCTTTTGAAATACAAATTTTAAGTTGATTACAAACTATAATCACATGTCATTAAAGCTGTTACCAAGAGACCAAAAATGTGAATTCTGTGTTCTACAGCATTATCAACTGAGCCAAAGTTAGGATATATATGATAAAACACTCCTGGCAAACACTTGTGACAGACAACACTGTGCATCACTACACACTAGTATCTTCTATAGTGCTTACAGCAGGAAGGCATTTTTTACTGCTTGTAGTTGTACTGACACACTGAATTACATCCTGGGCACACATCCTAATGCTATGGCATCCCTGACACTTTCCAGCTGAATTTGTATAGTGCAATAGGGATGGCTAATGCTGCAACCTGGGAACTATGGAAACAACATGCTGTCATTATCCTTTTTCTATTGTGTTTTTTTCATCCCACATGCCCAATTTTTTTCCCTGCTGCTTAAAATCCTAGAGTTCTTGCTATTTTTTCTCCTCCATCTTTCTCTATCATTACTGTGGAGGTTCTCATTACCATCTTACAAACAGACTCAGTTTTTTGATCTATGCTTCCAAGCTGAAGAACTGCTGGAGTTAATGCTACTGCTGCTGTGTGCCTGCTGTGCCAGTAAATGAATGTTGGCACTGGCCTTGGTTGGCTTGAGACTGTTAATTAGCCAAAACCACGCTAGAGATATGTCTGCTTCTTTCTAATTTTGTGTGTGAATACAAAAACGTACATTTTGCAAAACTGTGTGCTGTAGAATAAACTTCAGTTCAAATGCAAGATTTTGTATGCAACAAAGTAAGTTGGTGGCTGTGGTAACAGCAGTTTACACAGAAAAAACCTCAGTCTCAGAGAAGCCATTTCAGAACTCAATTTCATTGTATTAAACTATACCAAAGAAAACTTTTCAATTACCAAATACTTTAAAAGAGTAACTGCTAAATTATAAAAGTAATGTGTTATTTGTCATGAATCCATTCATTACTACTAAATATTAGCATACAGATCAATCTCACATTTCATCTTCTCTTCCAGTGTCCCCCGAAGCAACACCGCTAAGCCTTCTACCCAGTCCACCACAGTAATGCGGCCACTGTTGCGTCTATCAAAAGTGCTGAACACTAGGAAATGTATTAAATACATTTTAAATTTATATAATAGGGAAACAAAAAAAGAATGTTTTCTTAAATTCAATAAAATTATCTTTTTTTCTGAAGATGTTTTTCTGCTTTCACCAAGGTATGATTACCCTTCTTGACTCTAAGATGTACCAATGAAAGTGATTCTGCCCCTCAGTTTACTGATCTTCCACTCCAGAATCCTGCCTGGTAAGACATTTTTGATCTGTTGCCTTTCTGACTTAACAACTACAGGAAGTATGCTTCCATGCAAATGTACAGCAAATAAATCAACATCCCTTAAAATAAGGGATAATTCTGCATACCGATTAAGATTTAAATTACTAGCTTTTGTCTCAGAAAATCTTGGAGAAAGTAATTCTAGAAACAATATATATTAAATATACAAAGAAAAATAACCTCCTGTCATGTAACACAGTATTTTTCCCTTCCCTAAGCAACTTTCGATCTCACCGCTTCACTACTCATACAGCCTGTAATACAGTATTTCAAATCCAAGATGGAATTCAAAGTATCAACTTGCACCTATAATAATTTGTATTTTAGAATATTTATTAGTAAGTTGGCTGAAGGAACACCTCTACAGGCAGAGCCAAGCATTTTTGACTTAGAAAACAAAAGGTTTGCTTTTCCAAACTGAAATCAGCCCCTTTGCAAGTAAGCATTAAAATAATTTTTAAGAATCTGTAAAGTAATGTCAGGTATCTTCTAAGACACACTTGACTTGCTGCATAAAACTGCAACAAGTTTTTATTTTATGGCATGTAAGTAGCTCTTCTACTAGAGAGATGGAGACAGTTGAACCAAGGGGTGGCTCCTGGCAGCCCAAGACTGGAAGAACGGCACTCATGCCTGCTCTGCTTACTCCCCTAGACACCTCTACATGAGAGATCTTTCCTTCAACTTTCACAGTGACTGCAAACCTGTCCCTCCTTACCAATCTGTGAAACCACTGTACTTTCAAGGGGTTATTTGGATCTTTACTCTCACCTCCTTGTGCTATCAGCCCAGGCCCTTCAACGCTGTTCACAGAGCCTCTATTCCCTAAGTTATTCACTCAACAGAATGCCTTACTGGGACGTCCAGGCCTGAGCTAGAGCTGTCCCCCAGCAGCGCCTGCAGCTCCCGGTGGAACCACCAGAGAAAAGAGGGAAGTGACTCGACGCTGCTCTCTTCAGTCACGACACTACAGCGGCTGCGATAGAAACAGCCACAGGGCAGCACAACCGCCTCTCGCTGGTCTGCCTCGAACTAGAGCGTAAGCGCTCCTGAAGAAGAAGACTATTCTGCGTAAAGAAAGAAAAGATGCCATTTTCTCAACAACAGCGCCTGAGTGTAGCTCCTCCTTTGCTGTCCTGGCCGGGATGAGACGGCGCTGGCTGGTATGGACACATTCATCGGCTCGGCAGCGTAATCCTAACCCCTTGCAGCTGTGTCCGGAGCTGTGTGTCTGCCTCACCTCGGTCCAACACCACGTCATCCGTCATGCCAAAGGCGCTGTACAGAGTGTCTCGGAACACAAGGCGGTCAAAGCCGGCCCCAGCAAAGTGGGTCTTGGACCTGGCCACCAGCGTGTCGAAGAGCTTGATCAGGCATTCCACTTCGCTTTTGTTAACTGCCCGGCGGAAACACAAGCAAACACAGGTTGTAAATTACGTTGGTAAAACCCGAGGCAGGCACAGGGACACGCCAGGGCCGTGACACGGATGCCCGCCCGCCCCACCCGCTGTGCCCAAGGGGGCGCCGGGGAAGTGCCTCCCGTGGGAGGCCAACAGGGCCACAGAGGATAAGCATGGGCCCAACGGGAGGCGGCCGGACGGCGGCTTCGGCACCCCGGGGGACACTCACAGTGCTTGACGGATCGGGTCAGCGAGTCCACCAAGAACGTCCCCGGCTTCCTGCTCATGGCGGCCGGGAGCCGCTCCCGCCGCGGCCGCCGCTGCCGTGACAACGCGGGGGGGCGGCCGCGGCCTCACGGGGCCGCTGGGCCGCACGCACACACACGGGCAAAACAAAGATCAAGTCTTACCACGCATGTAAAAAAAAAGCTAAAAGTTAAATACAACAGACAACAGTGCTTGTTCAACTGCTGTCAGAGGGCAAAATTATATTAAACCACTCTTATTCCGACATTGCTCGTTTTCTACTTTGTCCCTCTGCTGAAACTTGGAACATGGGTGTAGGCGCAACCCAAAATCCCCATCACTATCTCACGACCTCGGCGTGGGCACCCCGGGAAAGCAGAAGGCTGAGACCAGCCTCCACCTCTGCGTCAGAAAAAAGGGGATGCAAGAGGAGACTCAACGTATTTGTTAATGTATTGCAAACGGCAGCACTTCCCTTCCAGTACTAAAGCAGCTTTCTTGTGAACTGACAAAGCTCATAAGCACCTCAAGCAGCTACACCCCTTCCCAAGCATGACAACAGCACTTGAAGCCTACAGCTGAGCAGAACAGATAGCTACGGTCACACAATTAAAATGACATACCGGCTCAGGTATTTGGAAGACTGGGTCTCATTTCCATTTTTATTTCTTTCTGTGGCAGGTGGTTGTGTAAAAGTCAAATAAGGTATCACACAGGACAGAGCATTTATGCTATGGTTCATTACAAGTTCTTTTACCAAAACTGCAACACCACAAAAAGAAAACAACCCCAACAAAACTAAACACAAACCCCAAATCAAACCCCTACTGTTCACTGCATCTCGCCTTTATTTTAACCTCACTGACAAGAGTGTCTAGAATTGGTAACATCAAGCCCAAGAGTATAAAATAGTTGATGAAAATATTCTTACTATTGTTTAGATGCACATTGCTGCAACTCAGTGGTTGTATTTTCCCAAGAACTTGAAGACAATTTCTCTATACAATGGCAATAAGAAATCATCTTTCCTCTCACAGATTTTAGTTATGGTTTGCAGATTAATAATGTCTTATAAGTCTTGAAATTCTTGGCAACACAATATTTGAAACATCCGTATGCAATAGAGGTAAGTTCTAAGTTAGCACCTGTGCAATGAAAAAAAGGGGTGGATCAAAAATATGATCTATATTTGACTACCTGGCATGGATGGGCATTTGTTAAAGGCTAACAGAAGGCCCAGCAATCAGTATTTCAATGGAAGATATAGTGAGAATTTAAACTAAAATAAAATAGTTGCTTGTGTTTTCTTGTGTGCACATTTAATTTAAAAAAGGTTTTTTCAGTTCTCTAAAGTAACTAAATTAAAGTAACACAGCTTTATGACTTAGGTCAACATTCTGTAGCCCTCAAGTACAAAAATATAAATACAAACTGTTTAAACAGTATCTTTAATGAGATTCTGGCAGTAGTTTTTTTATCTAACAAGACACATCACATAACAGATCTGCCACTGAACTTGCTTAGAGTAAAATCAGCTTCAATATGAAGCTGTTAAGGTATCAAAACCCTGCTTTTTACATGCTAAATATCTTCAGCAAGTGTGCACTTAAACACAGCAATGAACTTAACTATAACTAAATACATACATGAAAGTCTGCAAGTGAAATGTAATTAATAGAACTGATTACAACAAATGATTACTTGCATTTCGTTAATTTAAAAATGGTACAAATCATGCAAAACAATTCTAAAGATAATGCAAAGAAAGCTACCAGCGTTTGTAAGAAGTTTTCAATTAAACAAAAATTACATTAAAAGAAATATGCATATTTACTAGCAAAGGTCTATCGCTATTTCAAAGAAGCAGAGGTAAAATTTTCAGGTTTTGACTGTCAGTTATACTGCAAAATGTCATTGCTCTTGCTTAATGCAGAAGCACATGCTTGGAAGCTCAAAACTGCTTATTCAGAAAAGTTTGCTAGCAATAGCTCTAGCTTCCCAGGAATGCAGAGATGCATGGATTAAAAATAGCAGAGATTTGCAAGAACCAAAGGCAAAGGCACCCTATTCAGGTAGCCAAAATGGTAGCATTCCCTTTCTCATAGCATGGAGACGGTAATGGGGCAGATGATACACATTTCTACAAAGGCAGCCTTTTAAATGCTATCATTTATTTTCCATTAGCAGACACCAACTTATAGTAGTTTATGCATAATTTTAACCTGCAGGATGAACTTGGGATTTAATTTGTCCTGATTTACAAATAAAGACTATTACTAATGTTTTAAAATACTATTTTTACTATCTAAAAGGTTTAACTCTTATTTTCCAATATTTTACACCTCAGCTGGCTTACCATCTCATATTGTCTCAAACATCTAATACTGCTTACTGGAATTTTATAAAAGTTGTACCTCATGTATTAAGCAGCAGGCAATAACAATGGTCTTTCCCAGCACAGCTGCATCTGGCTGGCTACTGAAAGATTAGGAATATTTCTAAAACACAGGAAAACTCATGCAGTTTGGTAAAGTTTGCTGTCATTTCACAGTTTAAGTTTCCTTTAGTCATTGCACTTCTGTTGATAGTCTCAGATTGTTTTAAAATATTATTCTGAATCCGAATTTGAACCAGCAGTCTTCCTTTTCTTCTTTTTACCATGTTTCTTGTGCTTCTTTCTCTTTTTAGTTTTATCCTAAAAAAAAAAAGAAGTTATTGTATAATACAATTATCATCTATTACGTTCTGCCAATGCAAAATGAGAACACAGAAAGGATATCTTTGCAAAGACATTTCAAAAGAGATTTCTACAGAAGCCTATTGAGAAATCACAAAAAAAGAATCATTCTTTACCCAGCAATTTGCACTATTATGAGCAGTCTTCAATTTAAATTTATCTCCACCATGGTATGACTATTTCACACCTCTCATCACTGTCATTATTACATTTCCTAATATTTTAAATGATTTTCAGTGCTTTATAGATTACTGAGAAAGTAATAAGGAAGTGCGTTGACAGCTAGTGACATCTTACATATTTGGGAATAACTAGGATGTTTACAGATTTTAAAGTAAGCACTTGAATTCACTGAGCAAAATTAAATAGTTCAATTGCATTTGGCTACACTATCACTTGCACCTTGTTTAAAATGAAACAATTATAATCTCAACTGTAAATATACATACATTCAAATTAACCCTACTGGATTCAGTCCTGAAGTTAGTATGCTGATCACTGTAATACAGAAGCTGAGAGATGCAATCTTGTCTTTTTGCAAGCAGAATTTCAACCAAATTCTTAAATAGGTGTGGCATTACATAAATGAAACAACCAGTATAAAAGCTTTGTTTTATACGTATTCCTTACACATACAAACCTTTTATGAAAAAAACCCATGATCAAACACTACAAATGTTAGGACAAACAGTTCATATGACTCTGAAAAATCAAACAAGTTCCATGGAAAAACGTGTACTGAGAATCACTGATACTCCTATGCCTGTATTTTTAGGTGACTAATGTAGATCTTCTCTTTGCCCACCTCATCTGGATAACTAAGACACCTAATTAGGAACACTGCTGCTGACAGGGGAGATAGATACACAGACAGCTCAAGTGGGCATTTAGGATCCCAAACCCACTATACTCATAACTGAGGAACCTCAGGTAGATGTGGTAAATCTGGATTCTATATAAATCACTGCTGCACCTTCCTCTCACTCTTGCCAACAGATACAAGTAACAACATTGAGAAAAGTACCAGGGTGCTAGCTTTTTCTTTGGTTGGGGGAAGAGTTATAATGGTGTAGATGTTGCAGCAATTACGTCTGAAGGCCCTTTCCATGGTGGCAGAGAAGGCTTACTAAGAAATTACACATAACTCATTCCTTAGCACAGGAACAGCACTGATGTCTGTCTGTGTGCCAAACTGTTCCCCTACTTGATACCATACAGGTATTGGTAGTTCTAGGAGGTTGATACAGAATAAAATATATGCTAAGTAAGTGTATAAATCTCAAAGCACATACAGGTAAAAGAGTGACAAATTCCTCCTTAATTTAACAATTGAAAAAGTGAGTAAATAGAGCAAGTAAATAGAGAAACTGTTAACTTAGATGTAACAGTAGACTACCGCTATAAAACATTTGTATTACTGAAAAATGTGAAACTGGAAATTAGCCAAGTACTGAGTATTTATATCCTAAAACTACAGTGTGAGTAAGAGGGATACTTGCTGTTTTCTCTTTTTCCTCATTGCTTTTCTTCTTTTTCGCTTGCACCTAAAGAAAATTAAACCAAATGCAATATCCATAAAAAGTTGATTCTCAAGAAAATTAATTCAAAATTCCTTGTAGGTGAGAGAAACTAGACTAAACAATCCTTAAAAGTTTATTTTAGAAAGAAAAGTACAAACAACTTTAAATGCACTGCACTCTTCAACTGACCTGGACAGAGTAGAACAGTTTCAAAAATATATTAAATCTAAGCTAGATTCATTCATTCATGAATTAGTAAGCTACAAGCACTGTAACACCTGAAACTGAGGATTCACACTGACCTCCTCTGTCTGATCCGATTCAGATACGGATTCTGACGATAAAGGTCCTTCACCACGATCTGCTTTCTTCCTTTTCCTGTGGTGATTTTTACCTTCCTACGCAAAATAATGTATTTTATGAGTAAAGTCGAACCTTTCAAATTTTATAAAACTTATGCTTAAAATTTATGATTGAAGTATCACTTCTAAGTTGTGAAATATTTTAAAATATTATTGACATTAAACTAATTACCCATCATCACCAAATTACCCTACCAAACTGTTAAAATGCTTTTAGTGAAAATAATAATTTTCTGTATATTCTTTTTTCTTGTTACCAAGATACAGCAGCTTACTGAAAGTGAGAGAATAATAATAGTCTCTTATTCTAAATAATAACACATGGAGGAGTGAACATTTTAAAATAAAACGTTCCACCACTTTCAAATAACGAGTAACTGAAGATGTCTCAATAGATGCATACAAACAATGCAGCTTCAGACTCTTGCTTTGTTCATGAAAGAAAAAGCTCCCTCTATGTTTGTGTTGAACCAGGACAAGCTGTCCCTGCCAGCTGTACTTCCAACACATCATATTTAATTCCAGTGCATTTAAAGGACATTTTTTTGATGCTGTGTGACATTGTTCTGATGAGCTACTTCTCTGCTCACTGTACTTCTTTGCTCTGCACAAGGCAATGTGTTCCTAAGACTGAAGGTACTTTCACTCAGTTTCTAAGACCAGAAACTTCCCAAAAGAAGTCATGAAAAGTACACAGGCCACAGCCCATCTGAGACACTGGGGATCTGCAGGTAGGGGAAGACTAGACCCCAAGAGCCCTCTGCTTTCAGAAGATTTTTGAAAGTAGTGTTCCAATAAGGGACTATGGTAAATACTTGATGTTCAAAGAGAAGCCACTCATGAGGAGTTGATGGGAAATGGACACTGTAAAATAGATGCAGGAGCAAGGGGGGAGAAATCAGTACATCTGCCTCATGCAATGGAGAATTTGTAAATCAAAGTCAATACTATTGACTGTAGCAGTAGAGGCTTACATGGTAAGAAAGAAAGGTAACTGGAGAGAAAGACTAAGGTGGACTCTGAAAGCATTTTTATTTTACCCATAGCGTAGGAATAACTAAAATTGAAGTCAATTAGATTAGTTACATTAAAGACAATGGAGGAGTGTACAAAATGGTATGGTGGTGGGAAGGAGAAAGGATTTTCCTGCTTAAAGAAATGACAGAAAAGGTAGTTTTTCCTAAGCTAAGACATTTTTCTCAGCAATTCTTCAAAGCTGTTGTAAGGACAGTATCTCTGACTACATATAGATAAAGAGATCCTCTGCTTATGTTTCTTAATTTACAGCAACAAGCCAATAACCCACCATGTATGCCACTGAAAGTATCACACATATTTAACTCAATGTGACAGCTAAAGGCAAACCCCAAAATACCAGAATGCAGCTGATCTACTACAGCAGATTAGATACAGTTTTAATTTACCTTTGCAACAAGAACAGATCAAGTAGTTTCCACTAACGAGTACTAAAACAGGAGCTGAATCAAACTAGAAGTGTACTTCAAATTGGGTGCACTGAATACTTTTTGACTGTGTGGGTTTGGACAGAAAATTTCCATAGGTGTAAACTGAGGCATTCAATATATTAAAAAAAAAAAAAGCTCCATTATGTATGCAACATGCAGTTCTGATCAAAGGATTTCATGAAAAAAAATACCTTCTCTTTTTCACAGTCTTCCTTTGACCTCTTCTTTTTTGTGCTATCCTAAATAGAAAGGAAAACAAACCACAACAAAATCATTTCAAGAAAAAGGTAGAAATCCCCAAAGTAGACTGACCAATAGTCTTTTTATGTCAGTTGAAGGTAATTCTTCAAGATTGTCCTTTCTACCTTGCAGTTAACAAGAATAACATAAAAAGCTGTCATTTTGATGCAGCTGCTAATTTCCTGATCCAGCAGCATGAGAAGGTCTATATGCAATCAGGCAACAGCATCCTTGCAGGACACTCAGAGAGTCTCTGAGAAGCATAGCAGCTATCACAGCTGTAACCACATATAATATGTGACAGTTGGGAGTCTTTATTCTTTATCAATGTTCATCTCTGCTGACAAGACAGGGTTAAGCAGGTATTTCCCCAGAGTCTTCTGCAGAAAGGGTATCTCTGGGTCCCTTTATGTAGCAAAAGTTAATAATAATAAAGTGCTAATCTCCCATTAGCACCAACTTGTAGGTATCTGCAAACACTCATTCATTACAATTTATACCCCACTGAACTAGGTATTCCAGTAAAAGCCTGTGATAAAGTCTACAATAGAATCTTAAAAACTCACTGTGTTATTAACATTTAACCAAGAAGTACAATTACTACACACTCTAAGACAGAAAAACGTAAACCTAACAGAACAAATTGCCTCATGTATCTTCTTCACTTTTTTGTTCATTCAGTAAGCCCATGTATCTACATTACTGTACTTCAGAAAAAGAAAAGACAACTTCCATTTAATATGCATTTGGGAAAGGCTCAGTTCTCCAACAGAAAACTACTCAGATATTTAGAAAGGCAACGTTCTGGCCACTGGTATTCTGCAATACCTGCATATTCAGAGATGGTGTTCAATTAAATTGCATATTCAAAAGAACATTGTAAGTGTTAATGTAGCATCAAAATGAAACATTTGAGCAGCACAAAAGCTGCATATGTCTGAATTCAGAAAAATAACTACAAATTGCTGGAATAAAGCATGTTCATTTCCTAAAGATCAAATTATTTCTGCTAGGCATTGTGGCCAGTGCAGGCAGATTTCATATTGCATGTGGAAGATACAAGTGCAGCTCAGGCCCAGTGAGAATACACAGCTTTAAATGCGGAAGATGAAAACCCATATGAATATGTTAACATCAGAAATCTTAATATTTTTATAACACCAACCAAGAAAACTTGCCAAGAACAACACATCTGCATATTCACCTTGCTGTCTGACTCAGATTCTGAAGTTGTGCTTGCTGAAGATTTCCGTGAGGAGCGATACTTCTTTTTTCTTCTTTTCTTCCCTTGCTTTTTATCCTATCCACAAATATTGTAGAAAAAGAAGGAAAAACACAAACTTGAATTTATTCTCACTAGAATTAAAGATTTACATTAAATGTAAAGAAAAGGAAACATCAAATTCGTACATGTTATAATGTTCTCCTGAGGAATAAAGTACGCTACAATTGATTCTTTTAGTGGAGGACTCTTCTGCATTGAAAAAATGCAAACTGGTGAAAAATCCAGGTTCTCTAGATTCTGCTTATTATTTAGATGTGTGCTGTAGCATCTGATTATCTGTAACAAAGATTTTTGCTGGACAGTAAAAATGGTATTTTTGCAATTTTTTTATTAGATGGGGGATTCTATTAAAAAAGCAATTCAGTATTAAAATGGATCCAGTTTACAAGCCAGGACACCAAAATCTGTAATGTTCATACAGAAACTATTGAACAGATATATATGTCTAAAATTCACAACTTTATTATATGTACCAAATGCAAAAAAATGAAATGGTTTTATTCAAACCAGGCCCTCAAAGAATATTCTAAAACATATTACCAAAGTCTGTGTTAAATACACCTCATGAACAAAATATGACAGATTCCAGTAAGCGAGCTCTTACCTCATCTTCTGAATCAGATGAACTGCTGGAAGAATCAGAGCTTGATGAAGAAGAGGAAGATGAAGACAACTTGACCAAACACAACAAAAAGTGAAGCTTGTGAGATGCAGCATTTTGTCTGGCAAATAGTCAAAAGCCCATCCAAACATTCCCTTTAAAATTTCTTCATTTTCAAAGCATAACCAATAAAATTTTACTTCAGAGAAGCTGGTCTTACATAGACTTTTCTTAAACAAACTTCTAAACCACTTCTTACATTTTTCATTTAATATTATCTATTCAATATTCTTTTCTTCCTTTTCATTTTCCTTGTACAGAATGTATGCAAACCCTTTCTATATAAAAGTAAGTTAATTTAACATCTAAAATCAAAACTACACCTATACTTTCTCTTTCCAAGAGGACTTAAATGACAAAAAAGAACAACTCCAAAGCAAAAAAGCAAAGAAAACTGAAAATTTTGCTCACCCTATTAGATTTCTTCTTTTCCTTTTTCTTTTTCTTAAAAAGAGAAAAAAACAACTGTTACTTTGGCATAATTTTCTTTTGGCATGCATTTAGATTTATGAACTTTGATGCTGGCTTTTAAAATTATTTATGTATTTATGGAAAGTTTTATGAAAAATATTTATGAAATTCTGTGTTGGCAGCATTGACGATAAATCCAGTTCCAAACATAGAATGTATGCAATTGAAAACAACTTACCTCTTTCTTTTTAGAGGAGCTCTCATTTCCACCCAGTAATTTCTCCCTGTGTTTTTCCAGTTCTTTCTTCCAATTCTGAAAACAAAACCAAACAGAAACAGTGACAGGAGGGTCATTTCTCAACAGCTTTTTTTTAATGCTCTCCTCTACCTGACATTATAATTTTAACAAATACCAAAGAAAATAAACAATATATAATGTTAAACAGAGCTGTTAATACACTTGATTTTACAGAAGATTAATATTCATCAAAATACAGCATTAGCTCACACCTTAATGTTCAAGTTATTTGGCTTTAAGAGATGGCCATTTATCTTGAAAGTCATCAATTATGGTATTTTTGCTTTTGTATCACAGTGCTCTTGCTAGAGCACTTTAGAAAACCAGGGTACCCTACCAGAAAAACTGTGATTTTGTCTTAGTTCTAAAAATCACCTGAAACAAAACTTCAAGACAACTTCTGGTCCTTCTTCAATGTATGGGTGTCTCTAGTGTCTGTTCTGGGCCTTGTTGGTGTCAGCAATAATTATTTCAAATTACTACACACATCTTCATAGAAATGCTCTTATTTTGTTAGGCCAAGCACAGATGAATGAATAAAAGTCTCCTCTCGTTCCTCCTTTTCAATTCCCCACCTGGTCTCTAGGTTTATCTAAAATGCGCCCTTTCAAGAGTTCTGAAACACCCAACCTGCCCCCATCAAACTGAAAGGCTGCTAGGCTCAATCTGCACTGTCAGACACATCATGTGCTCCCTTCTTTATTAGCCTGATCCTCACAATGAAGCTGTATTGGTACTGTATTGGCAAAACAACGATGATCTGCATATTGTGCAGAGGGGACAGAAATATCAGGGATCAAGTAACCTGTGCAATGCAGGATGATACACAGATCCCCTGGCAGCACACTGTGAATTAGCTGAGCAGTGCTGCTGAGGGACATGGCAGATTAGCCAGCATGCAGTGTGGTGTGTAATGTGCTTCCATGGACCAAGGTAGCATCTGGGGAATAGTGAAGTGTTGTGTACTTTGATGTAGCAGGTGCCCAGAGCTACCTGAGGGGTCTCTCACAACAGCCTGTGCTTCAGTATTTTAAAGATTGTGCTAGTGTTATGTTTTAAATTGAAATGTCTAGTAAAATAGGGGAGACAGCACCTCATTCAGAAACCTGTTATTTTTTCAGGCATTCAGAGATTTGTTCTTAGGAGCTTTAGGAATAACTCATGGCCATTTCATGATTCCCTGCATCCCTTCATATCTTTCTACCATACTGGAAGTCTGTTAGCTTCTATGCATGCCAATTTCACTTATTTCACATTAAGCAAAGATAAAATCAGGAAAGGAATATGATAGAATACTAAACCAAATTCACCAAGCTAAAACTCAAAGAGTGCAGAACAACTGATCCACTCAGAACAGCACCCCATGGCCCTCCAAATCCTGGTACAACTTGTTAGGCAAGAAGGGACAGCAAGAGTACTATGGGTACTATGCCTTTCCAGTAACAGGGGAGGAGCATAACCTACTTCAACCAGAAGCTTATACACAATGATGAAATTACTGCCTGAAGCTTGTCTCAAGATACCAGGACCCAAGAAGGAACAGAAACAGTTAAATCCATTATATACTAATTTCTCCCTTGTATACAACAGGAGTTACATGTGAAACTTTCTAAACTGTGCTGATCTTCAGTAGGTAGAGAACGCAAACATCAGAACAGCTGCATTTATATCAGGGAAGCAGCACATACTGTAATCAGCTTAAGACACGAGAAAAACAAGTGCTTCATAGTCCTATCTCACTGAAGGTCATTCTTTGTGCCTTCTCCCATAATAATATTACATGTATATTCCTTGCCAAAGACATCTGTTTCCAGTAATACACTTTTTTGCGCTATACTTGAATTCTGTGACCTTAAACAAGTGAATATTTGCACAACAGACTTTGGTTTATTATACCTGAAAATGCACTTTTAAATTTATTATTATAACCACATGTATTTGTACAAATATATTTACATTTATGATAAGGTCAAGTTTTATTCACCAGCAATTTTAAAAACTTTTGATACAGTGTTCCTCTGAACTCAAAGTAGCTTTTCACTGGTTAAGTTGTAAACTTAATTTCCAATATCAAGGAAACAAAATAGTTGCTCATTAAAAGCTCAAGTGAAGTGAAATATTATGGCTACTTGATACTGTAAGTGGTATCAGAAGAAAAGCAGAATGGTAGATAAAAAGAATCATGTATGAACAGCTATTAACATTACCAACCTCATTCATCTTTTCTTCAAACTCAGCCAAAGCCCTGGATCCTTTCTTTTTCTTTTCTAGTTGCTCTTTCACTTCTTCCCTGTACAAAAAGCATGATAGATCATAATTTTGAGAATTAAAAATACCTTCTTCAATGCCTAACTTTTCTGTAGAGTTTTTTTGAAGTTTAGCCTTGGTTGAACTTCCAAGAGAAGAAGAATGAAAGCATGTTACACATATGGTAACCTAACCCTAATAACTTAAGTACAGCAGTTAAATCCCTCCAAAAGATCTAAAGTGAACTTTGCAATTAGGTAAATTGTTCTCTAATGTCTCATGAGGGCAGGCAAAGGGATTGAACCTAAAGTAAGTTGTTGATTGTATCTCAAAGTGATGGTTTTGTTGAGTAGGGTAAATTGAATTCTAAGAATATACCAGCAAAATGGTTTTTTTAAAGAGATTAATTTGTTCACAAATTAAATATATGTACGAGATTTAGGTATTACGATTTGTGAAAGAGGTAAAATGACAAACATTTTCCTCTTCTGAGAAACTGTTGCCAAAAAAATACAGACAAATGAGTGATACACATTTCAAAATGAAATTCTATTGTTTTTAAAAGAAGAGACTGAATACACATTTTTAAAATAATACCTTGTTCAGAGACAAGAACTCTTTCAAAATTTATTACTGGATATTCTGGGGAGGAGATAGGTACCAGTGACATTTTAGTAAGAGGGAACAAATCTTTAAGTAAAAGGTCAGAAGAGTAGACAGGCACTGCCACTTACCATGTTGGTCTTGGCCTGTTCAAGTAGTCTTGTATTGTTGGGCCTGAATTTGGGGCAGGACCTCGTGCTCTGGCCATAGCTATGGGATTCATATAAGCCTTGAATATGAAACAGCAAAAAGAAATACAAAATTCATCAGTTGCACTATGATACCAAAATATCTTGTTTGTTCTTCACAGAAACTTTTTATCACTCCCTGAAAAATAGTTCTGACTTGTTTCTAAGAATTGAGTTGATTCAGTCTGGCAGAAAGACTCAGGTAAGTGCTTTCAGTTGGAGTTATACTGTGGCAGAAAGAACTGATCCACAAAAGGACCATGGTCCTTATAATAATTCCCAATAATCTTATAATTATAATTATAATTATTCTTACAACAATAATCTTACAATCATTTTGTAAACTAAGAATAATATAATGATTTCTGAAATATTCTTTCTTGGCATATAGGAAATGAAATTAAATTTCAGCACTCACTCTCTGGGACAACTGATCCTATGCCTTTAAAGTTCTATTCGAAATTGCTGACAGTTGAGTCACTCAACTCTGCATGAAATTTCTTGCATCAAAACAAGACAGCAGTGGTATTTTGCTACAAATATGCATGTATCAAAATTCTGTGACTTAGGGCCAAGGAGGAAAAATCCCACAAAACCTGAACATACATAACCCCAATGTCATGAGGTATTCTGTATTCCATCTTTAAAACCCATGCACCCTCTTAGTGCTATAAAAGATTAAATTAAAATTTAGGATTCATAACCCACCTCAGCAGTTAATGGAAAAACTTGTCCATAATTTTTTTATGTCAACCACATTTTGTTCATGTGAGAAGGAAGTACATACACCCCCTCGTCTCATTGGCTTTTATTACTGTATCATCCCAACACTTCACAATTTACTTCTGCAGAAAATAACACACACTGTTCTTACTGTTCAGTTTGGAGATGGAAAAGATCAAACAGCCGAAAGAATTACTTGATTTGGTTGCCCAATCTGAGACAATTTTTTAAAGAGTACGACATTTTGCAGATTCAAAGCAAAGACAGGACCACCTGTGTAGCTCTCACACGTCCAACACTGCTTTTTATCAGGCATTTAGAAACCACCATGCACAGTAAGTGAGCATTTGTGAAAGCTGTCAGAAGCAGCAGCTGCTGCCTCCCCTCCTGTTGCTCCCATTGCAGACACAGTGACCACAGCAATGCTGAATTTCAGGACTGGACTGCAAGCAGGCTGGTGGCCTTCAGGCCTTGGGGATACATTTAGTCCTGGAAGAGGGACTCCAGGCTCTGCCTGGGATGGGGCATCTGGCTGGAAGGAAGCACTGCCCACACAAGTTTAGTTCAGATCCATCAGCTGGACCACTCTGAAGCAATCCGAGGACTATTTCAAATGGAGCATTTTTTGACTCGACTTTGCAACTCTAATGGTGACATTTGCCACCATTTCTTGGGGCTTTACTTTTTTGCTTTAATTCACACAAAAAGGTAACTAATATGGGCAAATAAACACTAAACTAAGGTATGACAAATGAAACAAGTAGCAGATGGATGTATGCACTCAAGTAGTTACAACACTTAGAAAGGCATTCACATTACAAATCTAAAAAAGAATAAAACTTTTGTAATTGAATTCAGCTTTGAGTGGAAAAGGAGATCCTTTAGCAATGCAGGACAGCATTATTTGAACACTGTTTTCACTAAACGAAGGTAATTTCAGTGTACTAGATCCATTAGAAACTTGGTTTACTCCAGTGAGCACATCAATTTTTGGTCACCATTCAAAAATTTGTATCTGAAAGCTCTTCTTATACAATTATTTAAAAAAAAAAATAGGTCTCTTGCTGCTCTTAAGTAAAAATCAGCTACTTTCCTACCTGAGCTAACAAGTAATGAATACTCCACCACCTCCCAACAAAACTCGCTACCTGCAGAAGAGGCTAGAACTGTCAAATGCTGATTTTCTACTTGCTCAAACTGCCCCTAGATAACTGGCTAGGAAGCTTCCTCCCTTCAGTGGCTTTCTTTAACTTTACCACAGCAAGTACATAATGACTGTGTACTGTTCTATATTCCACAATTAGGAAACTTATCTGTCTTAAATTTATTTGTCTTAAAACATATTCTTATAATTTCAACCAGGTTTATTTATGAAGAATAACTTCACCAATAAACATTTCTGAGAAGTATTTACACTACTTTGCCAAACTGCATGCCACTAGCCAGAAGGAGCACAGAAATGCACCCTCAATAAAGAAGGTGATTGTCTGCACATTAATTTTCTTCTTTTGGCAATTTGCTCAAGCAGGTATTAACAAAGGTTGCATAGCCTCCTTGCCCATGAAAAGTGTAAGGCACCTTCTGTCAGGCAGGGCTCTCTGGGCACACAATACTATTACTTGTGAGTATCCTGTAGATGTGAAAAAAGCATGTTTATTTTCCATCTCCAAACAGTCAAAAATGATGGTGTATTTAAGAAGGGACATGGCAGAGAAATAACAGTAGAAATCTCTATGAGGAGCAAAGGGTCCTATATTCTAACTTGTCTGTACTAGAAACATGACGACATAATAAGCATTATATAGGAACAAAAAGATTTGCTCGCCTTGGTAGGTATATCACACCTGTCCCATTAAAAGAAAATAAAGAATAAATACACACCTGAAAACCCTACAGTACATTTCAACCATAGGTCCAGTCTTGGAGCCTAATACACTGTCAACTCTTTCTTAGTAGACTCCATTTTTTTGATATGTCAGTAAAGCAACCAAAGGGACTTTGCTATCTATCTGCATAATATTTGAGTCCTTCATGTCTATTACTGTACTATTCCACCAATGTATGCAAAGACGTGAATGGATCTGAGTATGAACCCATAGCATACACAAGAAAAAAACAAAGAAAGGGAAAAAATAAAAGTATTATGATTATGATTTGTGTTTAATCATAAAATTCAGCAGCAAATGCACAATGTCTAAATGATTATGAGTACAAGGTGAAAGGCTAACTGGTACAAAAACATGTAAAGAAAAATAGGAGGAAGGATTGCTGTGTTACAGCTATGTATGAACTCAGGCTCTGCAGTCAGGTGTGAAGCGCATTTCTTGCCTGTGAGCGCTGGCTCCCAGGGCAGCAGAGTGCTGCGTAAATCTCAATTTCAGATCTCTCAGGTACAGCTGAACGCCAAGTTTAAGGAAATGCGGCTTAGCAAGGATCAGAGCTACTTCAGCGAGTGCTGCAACTCCCACTGGGAACATTTTATTTTTGTACGGACCAGGCCAGCATCTTAATCACCTTCCCTCATCAGATCACAAAGCAGGCGTCAGTCACGATGCTGGCGGATTTGACAAGGCAATCGGAGGTCCTGCCAGGGAGCCCGGAGCACGTGCCGAGGGAGGGCCAGCCCACCTACCCGCGGCTCCGGCCGATCCCGGGGCGCCCCCGGG
>VZRL01004255.1:24339-166527 GCA_013397895.1 Origma solitaria
AGACACAGAATCACAGGATGGGACAGGTGGGAAGGGGCCACAGTGGGTCGTCTGGTCCAACCTCCCTGATTAAGCAGGGCTGTCTTAGAGCACATGACAGATTGTGTCCAGACGGTTCTTGAATATCTCCAGTGAGGGAGACTCCACACTGTCTCTGAACAATCTGTTCCAGTCCATGGTCACCTGCCCAGCAAAGAAATTCTTCCTCATATTCAGGTGGAACTTCCTGTGCCTCAGTTTCTGCCCGCTGCCTCGTCTCCTGTTGCTTGGCATCACTAAGAGCCTGGTCCATCCTCTTAGCACCTCCGGTTTAGACATTTACACGCATTGATGAGGTTCCCTCTCCGTCTCTTCTTGAGGCTGAACATGTCAAGCTCCCTCAGCCTCTCCTAAGAGAGACACTCCTCTCCCTTCCCCGTCATTGCAGCCCTTTGCTGGACCCGCTGCAGGAGGTCCGTGTGTCCCTTGTCCCGAGGAGCCGCCGGCGGGGCGAGCGCCGGGACAGCCTTTGAGAGGGGAGCCGGGGCTGGCTCTGGGGAAAGCCCTGGTGCAATGTGAATGTGGGCTTGTGTCCTGGGGCGCCCGGCCGGAATGTGCCCCCCAGGAGAGGGCAGGATTTCGCGGTGAGAGGTTTGCCTCCTCTAGATCCATCTAGCGCTCAGTTACAGAGGGAACCGCAGTTCCCTCTTCCTTTTGCCTTCGGTAGACGCATGGACTAAGGTATTATGAAATAGCAGCCTGACCTGATATAGAATTCAGTGGAATTGGGCCCTATTTCGGCGGGAGGGGGGCGAGATAAGAAAAAGAGGGAAAAAACCCGTGTACTCATCCCTCGTTAGCCATCTGCTCTGCAAAATAAAGCATTGTAATATCGGCAGGGTTAATATTACATTAGGTTAATGGAAGTGCTAGGACAAGCCCGGGAGTTATCAGGATCTACTAACTCAGAATTTCAAATGTCTTCTTAAAGCATTTCCATTAAAAATTACTGCATGTTAGTCACAGCTTTGTAAAAATGGAGAAAAGTAATCACATGTTAATATGTTAATCATACCAAGCACAAATGAGTTTTGTTACTGAAATAGCTTTGCTGTCTTCATATTCGGGAAGAGCTGGAAAAATTGGTGAGCCCACGGGAATTTGTGATACCAAATTGCTTAGTAAAACCAACAGCAGCCTGTGAGGAACTAGAAGAAAACTAAGAAACTGACTATACTAGATTTGCAAGTAAAATTTGTTCAGTTGCAAATTAGTGTTCAAAATTGCAAGATACTGCATAAGGGAAAGGGTAAGTTTTATTCCTCAGAAAACAGCTGGTATGTTCTAAAACAAAGATGGCTACTTTGGAAACACACCAGGCAGAACTTCTCTCTGAGCTGCCTGCGATGCTGGAGAAGTACATTGAAATAAACTGCATTAAAATACATACAATATGAGGTTAGGACTATTACTAAGTTTATTATGATATCATATTATGATTATGCTTTTGTGAAGCACGGTGAAGTCCTTGCCCCGAATGCATGTTCAGATTTGGACCATTCTGGGGCTCCCCCCAAGCAATCCAGTTTCAGGTGGCTACCCCATGGCACTGCACACGTGTAGGCTGTCCCCAGTGCTGCTGCAGCCCTGGGAGGCTCCAGGGTCGCCCAGGTTTGGAGCACAGCTGTCTGTGTGTTTCTGTGCTAGCAAAGTGGTTGGGTTGCAAAGCTTCGTGGGCTTCAGCTCAGCTGCAACAGCGTAGGTAATGTCTAAACTGCATCAAGTCTGCCAGGACAGGATTACTCTTCAGAAATGTTTTGACCAAATTTGAGCTAAGGGTTTATTCATCCCACCCTTTGTGCTGTGAGGCTTTGAGCCTTGTGCCTGGAAATAGACTTGCCATGGCAGGAAGGCAGGGGTGCAGGGTCCCTCCCTATGCAGGCACTGGGGAATAGGGAGTCCTCTGCTACCCACTCCACAGCATTTTAATTAGACTCCAATTAGCTTTTCTTCCCCAGGCTGTGAAGGCTTGAGAGTCCAGCCAGACAAATCAGATTTCTAAAAATGGATGAAAATACTTAGCAAAAGGACTTCTGTGTGCCAGGAGACTAAAAGATGACCTTGTTTATCAAAGGGGTGGAAGGTGGGGGAGCAGCACAACTGATGGGTTCAAAATAAGAACTCATACAGATACAGTAAATCTTGTTCTCGGTTTTTCAGTAAATGACAGGCAAATGATAGACAAAGACAATTTATTTTTAAATTAACATTTGTTTCTATGGTGCTAAGAGACATGTGACACCTAGTGTCCTTAGATAATTTTGAGGCAAAGAGTATAAGAACTTTTACTTGGGTAAAGGGAAGAGTAACATTTGCACTTTTTCCTACAAGGTCCTTAGTATTTTGCTCACTGGATTTTGTTTTTTCTAAATATAGTTTTTCATATTTGGGTCTTATGAACTCACCTTCTCACAGATGAGGGCGAGGAAGAAAATTCCCATGTGAAGAATTTGTTCCATAATTACCAACAGACTGTTGGATTTTCTTCTGTGGTGTCTTGCTCTGAGCACTATCAGAGATAAAATACCAGACGTATCCCGATCTCTATGGTAGCTCTTATGTAATGTTACATATTTCCATGATTTTCCCCTTTCCCACAATGCATTAGCTATGGCTAATGCAGGTATTTATGACTCTGGCCTCACTGCAGTTCACTTTGTGTCTGTCCCTGGCTGGACTGCTGCTCATAATCTTATAATGTGCTTAAAGACTAATTTGGAATGTCACATAATGTAAAGGTAGCTTTTTATCCAAGTATGTGTCGTACCTGCAGTTTATATAACTATGCTTGTAAAATACTTTCATGGTTCCTTCAAGTTTCTAAAGGCAGCACAAAGCTTTGATTCTGCATTATAAAATCCTTTGAGGCTTTAGGGTCTGGTTAGCTTTGCAGTCATTTCTGTCCCTCTGTCAGCTTTCATCCAGAAGCTGACATCTCTTTGAATACTTGAGCTGACAGTTTTTAGATTCCTGTATCTGGTGGCTCATTGGAGGCTGCATTAGTAGAAACTACTTGTATCCTGCTCTGAAGAGAACTTAATGAATTTAACAATAAAAAGCTGAAGCTTTGAGGTGTTTTATGAGGACTATACAGTTGAAGTAAAACCAGAAAAAATGCTGCTAGTTTTAGAGTCTGATGTGTAATTTTGTGTTTGTCTCAAAACACACACTTTTACTGTTTCTATAGAGCCAGAAATGTTTCTAGTCATATTTATAGCAAATCAAGAAAAAACAGTCAATCAATAAAGTGCGCTCAGCTCCTTAAAAGATGAAAACAGCAGAATCTTTAGGAATACAAAAATACCATGCATGTTTAGCACAACAGTAGATCAAATAACGTTTGGGAAAAATAGTACATTTCATGGATGACTGAGAGCCATTATAGCTGAATTAAAGCACAGTTTGCCTAGACCAAAACAAAGATTTCAGTAAAAACAGACCAGTGCTGAATCATAAAGCAGCATTGCAGCAATGTTTTGCCTTTGAAAGAAAAAGCAAACTCTCAGATTTTAATTTTTTTTAAAAATGGAATTCAACCTAATTAAACAAAATACCTAGGAATGAGTAATTGGGAGAAATGAAGGTAGATTTTTATAAAACTGGTATATAGTAAGGTGCTAGAAAGGGTGTGCACGTGCTTATGTTTCTGTGTCTGGTTGTGTGTGTTTGTTGATTTTCTAGAACACACAGTGCACTGAGAAAAACACTTGCAAACATAAAAACTAGAAACCAATGTTGCTAATTTTCTGTATTTAATATACAATACTTACTGCATTTGTATTTGTTTTACATTTTTAGATAAAAGAAAAATATAGCTAGAAGGGTGAAGCAGTTTTAAATACAAAACTAATTTTTTGCCTTTTTTACTTTTCAATAATTTGGGAACTAAAGAGAACGAGACACTGTGAAAATTTTTATTATATTGATTTTCATACTGAACCCTCAGCACCCAACAATAAATACACAACTTTGCTTTTCTTGCACTGCCAGCAGCAAAACGTTCAGTTCCAAAGGACTGTAATTCTGATATAATACATTATTGATAACTTTCTGTGTGCCTTAATTTAATTCTGCTGTATTGACACATTAGTTTTGCAGTCAACCATCTTTACAAACTTGTAAAAGCTAAAGAATATGTTAATACGGTAAGGTGCATGCTCCGATGAACTTCAATGCAGTCAACGTAAAGTAGCCCCAGCTGAGGGTGTTCTTAAAGCAGAAAGCCCCATAGGGTGAAATTTGGGACACAGAGCAGGCATGCAGTTAGATCAAAGGGCTTTGTTCGAAAGCTTGCAAAGGGAGCTCTAGAGTTTCCAAAGTGTCTGTGTTACTTCCCAGCCATTCTGTACAGCAGAAACATACTTTTTCCCAATGTGGATATGGTAATCAGCAGCTGTGCAAGAAGAGGAGAGAGTCTGCAAGATTTCCTGTACAGTAATGGTGTACAATGTGGTGTACAGCAATGGTGTACAATGGTGTACAATAAACGTACAAGACTTTTATATACACAGTTCACATGCTGTAGCCCCTTGATGTCATATTGATGACTAAAAGGTAAACCAGTATATTTGAATAACAATTCAAGAAATTGCTGTTACATTTTTCTGTACCTCCGCAGGTGATACTGTATTTCATAGGTGATTTTAATGCTGAATGCAAAGAATGTAAAGAACACTGACTAGTAACTATTAAGCACACAGAATAAAAAACAAAATGATGCACCTTTAAAAGAAACAGTAACACACGCACCTTTTCATGTTTGTACCCTGATTAAAAGAACATCATGAATTTCAAGTATGAAATGATACAGTGAAATCATGTCCTGTGAATAGGTATCATTGGTAGTCTAGGTAGTACAGTTTGCACTGTAGGTAACTTTCCATCTTGCAAAACAGAATCCTACTGCATATGTAGGTAAAGTGACTCGAAATGCTAAACCTGACATGCCAACTGTTGCACTGGTATAGACTGATACAATACTGTAGAAGTCAACAGGACTATGCTGATTTTCACCAGCTGAGTATATGCCCTAAGGTGAATGGAGAAACATATTCCAGACTGCTTTGCATGCTTTCCTTGAATTATCAAATCCTAGACAACTCCAGAGCAAATGGTATTTTATGATAAAAACAGTGAAAAAAGAGGAAGAAATTAAGCCTAACAGCATTAGAGGCTGTTTTAATCTTCTGAATATTTTTCATGGTGATTTTTTTTGGGTTTTTTTTGGGGTTTTTTTTTTGTAAAATTATGCTGAGAAATGAAGGTACTGAGAGAGATTTTGATTTGCTAATGGATGTTGGTCTGGTGTATTATCACTTAATAAAGTTACTCTGGATGTGTCTCAGAAGCTGTCATCACTGTTCATAATATACTGTAAACCTGAAACCACAAGTTTTAATAATGCCTTTTGAGAACGTAACTTGTCTTGCAGATTCTGAAACCAGTATCCCGTGAGAGTTACCAACAGCCTTAACTTCTTAACTTTATATGACTTCCATTAACTTCAGTGGGATTTGTAATGTGTAAGGTAGGTACACATGGAGCAGTAAGAACTGAATCTTACGTCTGATACATTTCTGTACCAGCATCCTGCTTTTGTCCACATATCCCAATGCCACTAAGAAGTGCAATTCTGACCTTTTGTATAAAATAAAAGCAATGAATAGAAGTTTTTAGAGAAATAATGTAACTAAAGTTAAGATTTTTATCACACATTACAATTTATATAGTATTCTTGCTGATTTACTAAGCTGAAGTATCTTTATATAGACCTGAGCTGCCAGACACTGAAATTTGTAGACTTACAAGGCCAAATTATTGGTTTAATTTAACTGTAGTTAGTGGAATTACTACAAGAGTAAATCATGCTAAATGATTTAAAATTCTTTGAATCTCCAATCCTATTTCATGCAATTGTTTTTCATGCACAACCCCCCCCACTAAACAAACCACCACCTAAATTTGCTGCGTTTATGCCTTTGTTTGCAAACAAAAGCTCGATTGCTTAGGCAGCAATCTTACGTCAAGCCCAGATGGGCAACTTTATCATTGCAGAAAACTTTCTTCAGTTACAAGATGCTGCACAAACTTGGCCCCTGGCTTAATCATCGGGAATCAACAGATACCTGCTGGGCCTTCTACAAACTAAAGCCAAAGGCAGCCTATGTAAAGTTTTTAGTTTTAGTTTTACAGACAACTTTCCCCCACTATGTGTAAAATTAGCTCTACAATAGCATTTCAAAATAATCTGGTTATTCCTTTACATATTAAAACAAACAAAAATGCTCTAAAGCATAAAAGTACTAAATCTGAACACATATACTACTCTAGTTGCAAAACTCAATGTACAGTATGAAGCTTATTTATGATTTTTTCAGACTGATTTATCTTCCTGCCTCTCTAAGAAGCTAGCTTCACTTCAACAACCAAAATGTATACTAAATGCAAATAAACAATAAAGCAGCAAGACTCAACACATTTTTTTTGCAACTACCTTTTCACAGGACTAACATGTTTTCATACGAAATAATATACTAAATCATAATAACAATAATTTAGATTAATGTCAAATAGCTTGAAGATAAATGTGTCCACATCTTCAAAAACACAGACCCCGTTTACTGGTGTCTTGGTGCTGTTATTAACCATGTGTCCTCACAACTACAGTCAGTTACTAAAGGAAAGCCTTTTTCTGCAAATACTTTCTGTGAGCAACTATACTCACATGAGTAAGCCCTCTCTGCTCAGTGGGACTGCTCAGCTGAGGTACAGTATTCATGTGTTTGCAGACTTAGGCCTTCAGACTGAAGAGTATCAAGGCGGTGAGGAAGTACAAATACACACTGTAACACAGAAAGACAGACATACAGATGAAAGCACCCTTTGATGCCTTTGGGAGTTGTAATATGAACATCATTTCCAAAGTAGACAGTTCCAACTTCGCAAGACAGCATTTTGAGGGTGTAATTTTTCTTTGACTAGAGCATTCAAAGACATTATACTTTTAAAGTTGTTCAAAGTAATGCAGCAAAATATTACGTTAACAATGAAATGTAAATGAGATTCAAGCGCAGATATAGACCACTTGAATTAGAATGAAATGGACCATAAATACATTAATCTGAATGCTTGTAAAGAATTTACAAGGAAATTAAAGACTGCAAGGAAAAGAAAGAATGCTCATCTATGGTCTTGGTTTCAGTGCTAAAATTATACAGCTTTGTGTAGAAAACAGATTCTATCAGAAAAATAAATGGCACCTATTTTCCCTACCTTAAGTATTTTAAAATGTGCTTCTTGCCCTAGCAGAAGGGACTGCCTTGCCTGTGAATGGCGTCTGGCTGAGAGTCCGTGAGACACTTTCAGTCTGTGTTTCAATTGGAACTAGCTCTCATTCCTTATGGAAAAGCACCATCAGAATGTAAACTTCTTTGCTCACATTGCTGTGACTCCAAATGGGTTGTAGGAAGGGAGTTCAATCTCCTGGCAAAGAGATTTTGAACATTGCGGTGAATGACAGTGAGGTTGTTTAACAGTGCTCAAAGGAAGGCAGATGTCATGGATGTCAAATTCCAGTTACTGGAATTACACAGAGAGAACTTCACTCTCATAACCAGTAATAGGACTTGAGGAAATGGCATGAAGCTGAGTCAGGGAAGGTTTAGCTTAGATATCAGAAAAATACTCTTCACCCAGAAGCCCTGGTTGGGCTCCCCAGAGAAGTGGTCACAGCACCACACCTGAAGAATTCAAGAGGCGTTTGGACAACACTCTTAGGCACATGGTGTGACTCTTGGAGTTGAACTCAATGATCCTCATAGGTCCCTTCCAACTCAGAATATTCTATCATTCCCTTAATATTGACCTCCACAGAGTGATCAAAATTTTCAGACCTTCTTTGACCTTCTCTGTTTTTCAGATGGTAAACTGTAGGGTAATGTTTTCCTTTTCAACTTACTATGCACAACAGAAAGGGGAATGGCAGTGGTGGAGGTGAAATAAATCAAATCAAAACAAAGCTGGAACACCACAGGGTTGCTAGACATCTAAGGAGAAAAAGCTTCTAACCTCATGACGCTGCAGTCCTTTTATCACATTATGATAGGTAACTTCAGTTCAAAATGTGCATGGAAACCAATACTTTCACACAAGCACACCCCCACTGAGTTTAGAAAAGCCACCTCGGACAGCCTCACATCCAGAAACTTCTTGCCCGCATCCAATTTCTGATGTACATTTTGTTGTAGTTGCAATCCCATGGCTACAGCCACGTTTCTTAAAAGGACTCCAAGATAAAGTCCCAGCAAGAAATCACGGTGGTTTTTGGGTCTTGATAGAAAAATACTTATTTAACTAGCATGCTGCACACTCAGAATGTATTTTAAACCCAGTTTGGTGGATTATTTTCTATCACAGATGAAGGATGACTGAGATACACATCATCTACCTGGAACACAGGTAGACACAACATGCTGTCTTTTGCCACAGAATGTCCAGAATTCAGTGTCATCCCTTTTGTGTAGTGACAGAGTTTTCTTAGGGGAGTTCTTATAACACTGCTGTTTAAAATGCAAAAAATAGAAGTCAACTGTCATAGAAACAGTAAGCACACTGTCCCCTTTAGATCCTGGGAAGACTTTTCCACAGAATATTTTGGTGGTTAAGGTCTGTTTGTGCCTAGTGCTTGTGGCAGGGCTCTGTACTTTAAACTGCCATAGCCAAAAGCAGAGGAATGAGTTTGATTACCTATATGAACACAACTTATCTTGAGGGTTGGGGACTGTTTCACAGTTACTCCACCCCATGCTGGGAGGAAACCTCTCCCTGGGAACAGTCGTCCCTTTCTTGGGGAAGGCGAGGGGAAGCGGGGTGAGCAGTAGGAGGCTAGCATTGCTGGTCTTATTTGTATCCATCAAAAGCTTCTGTGTAACAGAAGCATCATTGTGTGCCCTTGTAAACATGCGCATCACAGACAGTTGTTCAGGGATCTTCTGCACTTAGAACATGATCTTCTAAATCAAAAGTTGCTTTGGCTGATCAAATACATTATGTTCAATCTAATCTATTCTAGCTCATTGCTTTGCTTGAACCAAGGAGGGTGAAAGTAGCACACACTTTGCCATATTCTACTGCACTATTTCCTAGTTCCTAATGAGAAGCAAGGCAAAACGAGAGTACAAATCACTGGCTGCCTTAGACTGGAAACTGCAGTCACAAGGCAGTAATTTAGCTCACAGCTACTTCAATGGCAGTGGAAGTACCAGCAGGGTCAGATACAAATGACAGGTAATTGTTGCTGCAGTGAGAGGAAGCAGAGTGCTGGAAAACTGCTGAGGATAGACTCCTCAGGGCTTCCTTCACAGTGTCACAGAAGGATGATCTGGGATAAAGAAAGGACAGCTTGAGTGGCTGAGTGATCTATCGCTGTATGTATTTAACAAACGCCAGAGAACTGCTGTGTAGAATTAGAGGTTTCCCATCCCTGGAACGGTGAAATTTGTCTCTGTGCCAAGCCTAGTTGCTCATGCTTAATGGAAGGACCAAAATTAGCCACTCTGTGCCAACACCTACCCTTTCCACCCATGCACATAGACTGAACACCACAAAATGCTATGCAGGCCTCCTATTCTGCCTTTTTGGAGGTGGCCTAACAATAGTTAACATATTGGCAGAGCAGCTCAGAAAGCTCAGTCCTACTGTACACCTACAAAAAGTCTTTTCCCATGGCAGATGATTTTGCATTATTTACATTGGGTGCTGGACAGACTTGTTAAGCTCTCAGACTTGCTCTTCTAAGATGGTGAACCACCTGGACTGATCCAGCAAAACCTGCATATGGATAACCTTATGAAAATCCAAGTGTGCAAAACCATGCAATTTTGGATGAGCAAAGGGTTTTCAATTTGCAGCAGAAGTCAACTTCTAATGTACAACACTGCACACGTACAGACACTGTTAGTGGCTCTCCTGCAGCAGAGCTGTACATTCTCCAAAGTCTGCAGCTGAACTACAGGCGCTGTCTCTGCGGACAGCTTAATCTGCTCTCAAGCTGTCTCATAAGACTTTTTTTTTTTTTTTATATCTACCCAGAAAAAGCTCTAGCTTATGCAAAATTTAAAAAATAGAGCTGTTGCTATGTTGAAAAACTGCACTGGAACTCACAACTTGAGTTGGCATAAGTATCTGGCACTAAAATCCCGTTCATGAGTCTTGCTTTATCATCTTATCATCTTATCACTTTATCATCTTATGCTTATGAAAGTGAATGACAGGAGAAGACAAAACCATTGGGAAAAAAGTCTTCCCCCTATGTTTCTATGTAACTTTTCCACATAGTCAAACTCACTTGCCGACTCTCCCACTCTGCCCATTTTTTCTATCTTTCCATCACATCACAATTTTCCTCCACCTAGCTACTCAAAATTGATCCTAACATTAAAGAACTGAAGTTTTACTTTTTTAAAAAAAGGCTGAGATTTAGCATAACATAATGTACGTGTGAAACATGGAATAAAATGAAGGGCTCCATATTGTCGAACATTGATTTCAAACCCTTAAGGAGTAATTGTACAAACGAATCTGTCAGTCTGTGAAAATTCATTTTCCATTCAGTGGCAGAGACTGCTCTTTGTCTGGATTTAACATGAGCACGTCAATGGGAGCAAGCATCCATGTAAACACTAGAAAATGTGGGGTTTTTTAGGCATACGGATGGGCTTAAGGTGCAGAAAGCTAAGAGTGTGAATGCGAATTTGGCTTGCTCAAAAATGGACAGTGAGCTTGAGAGCTTTACAACACATCCTTGTAGACACCAAAGCAAATCAAAAGTTTAACATGATGTGTTTTCCCATCTCCTTTCAAACAGTACAGGTTGCTTTAGTGCAAATGAACATTTAAGTGGTAGTTAGAATAAATTCATACTTGGATGCTTTTCTTCCATAAAACCCTATTGACTTTTCAAAGCCAGTGAAAACTATCAGTTTCAATGCATATTTAATACACATTGTTTGCATTTCCATTTTCACATTAAAAATATGCTCCTTTTCACTCATCCTGACAATATGTTCCAAACAGTTCCTTAAAATCTTGTTTTTAATCTTTACTAAGTTCAGTTGTTTGTGGGTGCCTTTTTTCTTTTCTTTTTCAAAGCAGGCAGTATATTTTGTCTGATCCTTTCTGGAAGCAAAAAATCTGCTCTACCACAATCACCAACAATCAAAATACTACAGCAGAAGTTCTTTTTACTTTCTCTAGCCTTGCAAAAGTCTCATTAGCATGGGGCTGGATGAAGCCCATCAATACATTCTAACACTGATAAAATATGTAATGTGAAGGGAAAAAGACATGGTTAAAGAGTTTTGATTTATCTTTGTTGTTTTGCACAATCTTTCAATGAAGGCTGGAAATCAGAATATTACAGAAGCTTTCACAAGACTAAATCAAAGCAAATCTTCCACTAACTTTACTCACTGCAACTTTGGGTTTTTCTGCCCAGAAAGCAAAAGGCTCATCTAAGAATGGTGCTGGTTAATTTTAGTTTCCAATTAGTACATAAAGACCTGATGGTATCTACTTGGCCTGGAAGAATCACCTCTGAGAACAAGTTCCCACTTGATTCAGTTCTGTTTGGGTGCCTATCACTGAATTAAAAACATACACATTATTTTTCAGGAATATTTTTTAATGGGAAAATATATGAGTTTCAAAATTTTGACTGTTACAGCTAAAGTAATAATTTTCAACTGGTTTCTCCAAAAGTCTAATGAGCCATTTTTCATATTATTTGTGCACACTACTCTTAAGTGGTCTTTATGGTTCTTGTATACATACTGCATATCAGTATGGAACACTTGCTAAGCCTCAAACTAAAGGGAAGAAACAACACTTGGTAAAAGTATATTTGTCAGTTCATATGTCCACATCTTTCTTCTTCTAATGGCCTGGTCAATTAAAATTGATGAGAAAGTTTCCTTCTGTTTTACATAACTTATTGATATTTGATAGTTACAGAGTCTAGTCCAGAAACTAGAATCATATTACAGCCATTATCTACTAATTTGCAAGACACAGATAGATAATAAACAGCTCACAACTAAAACTCCAGTTTGAGTCATACAGCCTGTAAGACTGTTAAAACTGTAGTAATGTTTTTGGACATCTGAACTGTACTTGCACAAAAAAAAATGGGTATGAAAATAAAACTTAGAAGCTTAAACATATAAAATCCCATTTACTTTTCTAGAAATTGTTTCTGATTTTTTCTTCATTGAAAGTAATCTGTATACTCAAGGCTTAGTAATCAAAAGGAAGTAAAAGTGATAGCTTATTGATAGTCAGTTATTGAAGATTTCACTTCTCTGTGAATGTAAAAATATATTTCTTAAATTTTCCCCCACTACTGCGGTTTGGAAAAATGCTTTTTCTAACATACTAATTTCAAGAAAATAATTTACGCATTAAAAAAAGTGTGAAATCCTGTTAACATCAAAAAAGATCTTGATATTTAGAAGCAGTTTTGAAGCAATAAAATAAATATGTTAGGTTCCTAAGCTTGCAATCAATTCAAGCTTCAAGCATAACACAACAAAATCACTCAAATAGCCTAGTATCTTCTAATTCACATTGTATATAAAAGTCAATCTATTCCTGAACCTACTGTATACGAAAAATACTAACCAAGTGGTTCTATAAAACAGAGTTCTTAGAATAAACTTCCTCATTATTCAAATATGTCTTATACATGGAACATAATTAATTTATGTGGCCTTTTAAACCAAACTGTGTGGTTTCTGATTCATATACATATTTGACAACTGATGTGTTTTCAGCTGTGAGTCAGGTAAGTGCTTCCAAGTTTGCTGGCTAAAAGACCAAAACAGCATGTTTTCTCTTTATTTTCCATATTAAAGTTGGTCTAATACCTAACAGCAGAGAGAATTATATGTATAATAAAACACGCTTCTCAAAGACAGTGAGTGAACCTGTAGAAAGCAGCAAGGCACAACATTTTCTTCTTATTCACCGAAACAACCACTGTGTATAAAAACCAAGTAAGAGTTATGATGCTGGAAACCCTCCCCCTATGCAGAAGATGTTCAAACGCTGCAATTTAGTGATTCCTTTCATTAAAAAGGCTCTGTACACATAGCACTAAATTTCTTTACAAACATGACATCCTCATTTTTTGGTGTGTTTTAGGACAGAAACAACAGGAAAAGATGCTCTAATATTGATCATTGTGGACTAATAGGCTGAAAAAAACCTGGAGTGTGGGCACAGCCTACACAGAAATATGCACAAATCCTGTTTTTAGAATTTTACTAACCACACAGAAGGCAACACAGGGGTACACAAAACTAAGCCTAGGCAAGGAAGTGCACAAAGTTATTTCCTCATCACTGGTTTAAGCTGTGGGACTAAAAGAAACAACACTTGGTAACAGGAATGTAGGGGACTTTGACACTGTGAAGCTGTTGAAAATCTGGAAGAATCTTGCTGGAAATAGCACCTGTGAGCATCACTGAAACCTGTTTACATAAGGGAGCTGAAGGAGAAGAATGGGAAGGCTGGTGTGAGAATGGACAGGGGAAAAGGGCTGCACCAGATGGATTGCTGTGGCTCAGCAATTAGCACTTCACTAGCTGGCTTTGGTGATTTTTACCTTGGCTATTGGGTCTGGTTTTTTCTGCAGAATTATGCAGTAGTGATTAAAAAACGGTTGGTGGGAGACAGAAATTGCTCCTTTCATTACTTAGAACACCCTGTTCTCTGTTAAGAAGAGCAGAGTGCCTTGCTGTGGGTGTTCTAGGAGCTATACTTAATACATCTTTTGTTATTCAGCATTTTTTAGCTGGTGTTGAACCACTCCTGTAGAATCCATATAGGCTTAGATATCACTAAGAAGAGTTGCACTCTGAAGTCTTATTTAAAGGTGTACAAAGAGTTTTCCTCACAGCACTTTCTCTTCCACATACACAATTCCTACATCCTACACATATGGCAGTAATGCATAAAGGTACTAAAACACTAGAGCTATACCAGTAAAATAAGAAGAGCAAGGGCATGAGTTTGAGCACAGTCCCACAGCTGTCTGTGCTGTCTAATTACAAACATCATTCCTGGCATGGTATTAGCCAACAACAGTGCTTTGCCCAGCCAGAGAACAGGCTTTCTCAGTTTACTAGAGGAAGTGAAGCCCCATATGGTTTGGCAGGGAAGACTGGAATAAGATTAAGCCTATGGCATGTCACATGGAATTTCTTCCTGAAGAGAATTGGAAAAGGAGGTAATTTGAAAAATTGTTGGTCCTTTGAATCCGGGCCCTTGCTACCACAAGGACCCCATTAGAGAAGTATTTTCCCTAACCCTGCCAAGACAGAACTTAGATTTCTTGGTTTTGTTTCTGCCATTCCCTCTGGAAAGATATTGCAGAATGTGACCATTAATGCAGCCCTTTGCAAACTGTTCTCCTGAACACTCTCATTTATAACCTGATCCTACTATATTAGACAACATACAGCACCATGTTGCAGAAGCTCTGCTTCTGATTCCATAAGCCAGCCCCTGTTTTTCTCTGCTGCTTTCTTAGCTCTTTGTCTGATACTACAATTGGGAAATAACTGCTCCAGTGTTAAATTCCTTGTGATTTCCACATTCTCATTAGTTTTTGGGCCAACACTAACCTTCGGCTTAAAGTGTTCTCTCCCCTCCTGTTTTTACCCTAATAATGTATCTACATTCAGCAATCATATTCCTTATTCTTTAGCTTTGCTAAGCTTAACAGAACAGTTTCTTACATGGAACAGATGCACATTTCTATCTGAAAGTCTTAAGCATAATTTGGAAAATATAATTTCCTCCTCTACATTTTCACCCTTTATTAGTTGGTGGAGAGCTCTGGGAGAGTTCCCTGAACAGTTGCTGGGAAGCCACACCAGCTGAATGCCCTGATAAGGTATGTATGATAGACAGCTCAGCGCTAGGTAAAATGGGGAATGTTTTCCGAAGTGCTAAACGCAGTAGAAAACTTTTCTGATTGCTACTGTAGCAAGGATTTCCTGACTTTTGGCTCTGTTTGTTGTTCTAATTGGTGTTTAAAAATTATTAGCAATAATTTCACTCTGGCCCGTCCTTCTCTTTGAATGTTATTCACACTCAGGTCCACTGACCCATACAGGAACAGGGTTGAAACAACACCAGTGTGGCGGACCTGCAGTTCCCCGTGGGTGTAGGAACTGAGAGAATGACAAAGGCAAGGCCAAGATTAGGTGGTTTGCTGCTGTGACAGCTCCCTGGCCTTCAGCTTGCTGCTCACAGAGCTTCCAAAATTCTGATGTTACACATCTGTGACACCTCTGTGTGCAGACACCTCATGCATGCTCTTGCCAGGCCTAATTTGCAACCTGCCTGTTCACAATGGTAAAGTTTTGCACAGGCTCATTCTGGGCATAAAGAAAAGCACAGGCCACTGCATGCAAGCATGCAAGTGGTCCTTTTACAATCTGGCTTGTTTAAAGTAGACCTAATTTAACCATATATCACACACTGAAGTGTCTAACAGTAACGAAAAGCTTTATTCAGGAGACAGGTAAGATCCACGCACTATCCTAGCAGTGGGCCATGACCCAGACAGTGCAGATACCTGAAATGGAGTTAACAGTGAAGTGTGCCACAGGAGCGAGAGACCTGCCAGTGAGGTGGCTAAAAATTCCCCTGCCACAGCTGGAAAAGTTACATTGCTCAACTCACTGCTAAGGACCTGCTTCTGCCAAGCATGCCGTGGACAATGATACTATCAATGCTGGCTCACTACCTAGACAAGATGAAATAGATACAAGGAACAGAGAAGCCGAAGGGACTGTCACAGGAATAAGCAAAGCTGGATGCCTCACTTAGCATGTTATACTCATTGGACCAATATTTTCCCCCAAGTCATGTCCAGGTAAATACACTGAAGTCATGCTAGGGAACAGCTTTCATGGATTTAAAATATTTCTTTTTCCCCAGTACAGTATTAAAAAAATAAAAGTTTCCTTTCAAAATACTGAAAATATATTTTAGTTAAGGTAAAAATACTAAATATAAAAATTTCAGGTAATATTTAAAATAACTGTGCTATAAAAGACAAGTGAATTGCTTAGTTATTTTGACATTCAATAATGGCACATTAACCTTAGTGGAGAGGCACGTGCCAGGATACCCACATGGTGGTTTAGGAGAGAACGTCATGCATTTCTGCATAGAAAACAAGCCTGCTTAGTAAGTGACGTGTGTGGGACTTTGAGACAGTAATGTTCATGCATGTGTGATGCATTGGGGGTGTTGCAGGTAAAGCAGCACAGTATACAGTGTACAATTCAGCACAAATACTTCTCTGTGCTTATTACAGCTATAGGATTCTCTGCTTCTGAACCAGAAATATTTTTTCTACCTTCCTTTTAGGCTGACAATGAGAACAGGTTGAAGGCGAAAATCTGTATTGATTTTCATTGGCTCTGCTCATGTCTTTGAGCTGGACCTCAGGAAGTTATTTGGAATGAGATGAAGAAATTATGCTTGCAGCTGTTTCCAAGGGGGAATGATGGGTTAGGTGATGGACTAGAATGTATCTGCATTTCAACACAAACTGACCATTTGGAAACTGAAACAGTCTTTAAGAACAGGACAGTTTTTTGAAACATGCACACAAACACAGCTAGATAATAACTCGTTTGTGTATGAAAAAACCTAAAAGCTGAGACATTTATTACGATCAGTGTTATTTTCATAGAGCAATGAAATGATAAATTAATTCAACCAAGTTTTCAAGTGGGAAAGCACCTGCATATATGCTACGAATGAACAGTAGCTGGATGCATTAACATATGTATCAGTTAACTGCAGGTCGCAGAGATCTGATATTTCAATGCCATTCTTTAAATATCACATAATAAAAATAAAAAAGTACCAAATCATGCATCAGCAGCTATAGAGAGAGAAAGAGATTGCATCATGTTTTGGCAGTGACTCGATCATCAAACACTGGCAGCATTCAATATTAGAAGGATAAAATGGCAGCAAAACTGGTCAGCAGCTTCTCTTCGTCTGGAGTTTTCCCAGGTAGATAAACAAATCAAAACAAAACAAACAAAAAGCTGCAATAGGAGCAGGTCAAAGCCCTGGCCCTTGCATTGCTCTGATAAAAGTAAACTAGATTGATTTCCATGGATAAGCACATCACAATCCCAAAATAAAAGATAAGTGCCTAAAACCTCCAAATAATGATCTTCGCTAGGACAGCTATGTGATTTGTATGCGACAGTGGTCTTGTCAACTACATGTCTTTTTCATTTATGGTTCATCTTCAGTCAGCGCTTATGATGCATTCACCTCACTGGAGTTTTGGCTGGATGACATGTGACAGTCCAGATTCTCCTTGAATTTCTCCAGATCATGGAAATATGGGTGAGAGAGGGCAACGTATGCAGATATTCTCTTGGCTGGGTTGAACGCTAAGCATTTCTGAAAGAATGAAAAGAAGTTGGTTTTAACTAAAATGTACAGTTAACAGTGCTATCATTGCATACATGCATTAATGCATACCACCTGCAGTTTATGATCAGTATGAGACACAACAGGGTCTCAAAAGTTGCACAATGATCATCCATATTAAAACAAGCAGTGGGGTCACAGAGTAAGAATATGGCCACCTCAAAAATTCCATGCGAGAAAATTCAAGTATTCATAGATTATCAAATCCCAGAATACAGGTTTTCTTGAATTTACATGCACAGGACATTCTTTATCTGCTTATGTTCTGTGTTCAGTTTCTCCCTCTTCTTCCTAGCTGCACTTTGACAGCCTTCCTTCCAGATTTGTATCCCAACTTTTGTCCAGTCAGCACTGAAATCTCTCCCCCAGGCTTGCATTTATACCTTGTTCTTTACTTCATTCACCTCCACATATTATTCTTCCTACTATCCTTGTCTAACCACTTCCTACTCCTACTCCTACTTTCTTTTCTTGTATCAGAACTTTTATCATTTAACTTCTGAAAATTAATCAGTGACTTTCAATCCTATTCTCTCCTTTCATCTGTAGCTGTCAGTTATCATTTCTTTGCCTGGCAGGAATAGATTTCTTTGCTACTTCACCTTCTAGGCAAAGATATTTATCTTTTTCCTCCCTCACTGAGCTCTCTGCCATATATTATTCCTTGTTCCCAGAATCTAATTCTTGTCCCATGTCAGGCTTCCACTTCCAGGCTGTCTGCAAGCACAACAGATGTGTTTCTCCCTTGTCGTTTCAAGTGTGCAGGTGTAGTCCAGCTTTCTGCAGCTGGAAGCTGCAGTCATGAGGACACTGGAGGATCATCTGCTGTGGAGATAACTTTGGCCAGAGGCAGCAGTTCCTGAAGAGATGCATCAACTCTTTCAAGAACTGCACTGAGCCCACTCTACCTAGCTCATATGAATCAAGATCTTTAAAAGACTTCCAGAGAACAAATTCAACTAGATTTCAACAAGCACAGCAAGAGGCAAACTGATGCAAGGTTATTCCCTATATTCCACTTCAAGACTCAACTTCAGGACTGGGCTTTCTAATATATTTATAATAATGATGGAAATAGCTGTACCAGCCAAATTTGCTTCTGTTCAACCTTGCCATTTGCAATTGGTGAATTCCAAATCTCAAGTTTTCAGCATTCAGTAGAAGACACGCAGATGTAATCTGCCACTGCAGCCTATTTCCTGCTTTTTACTGAGTCCACTATACCACAAAAAATGGTAGATCCATTTTTGTACTCGCATCAGGCCTATACCATAAGAATGGTTGAATCAGTGGCACTACAGTGGTCAGTCATGAGGATCTCATCATAAGGTCTAACCACAGGTCAAACAGATACTTCCCTGACCCAGTTCACTAATCTTGAATTATTCTCAGCTCTGACACCTCTTGAGCCAAAGGCAGTGTCTCTGTGCTGTTGCTTCACAGATTAACATGAATTGTCATAGCTATTTTGGACCTTTTTTTAGTAGCTCCATTAAATGGAAACTTCATTGTTTCTTGGCAAATTGCATGCACAGTGGGAACTATCAGCCACATGACTTGGGGAACAACAAACAGACACTCACAAGAAGCAAGTCTTTGCCTACTTCATCAATATCTGGTACAAATTTTTCAATAGGTTGTGCAGGTCTGGAAGTAAAAGCATTTCTTGGAAGGGCAACATCATTAGGCCAGTCCTCTTCTTCTGGGAGTCCAATTACACTGTAAAATGAAAAACATGATGTTAGGTCTGAACATTTATGCAGTTTCCCCTTTATATTGGTTATGAGTGGCAGTTTATTTTAGCTAACATGAGCTTAAATATTTAATTGTACATGAGTACAATGATCTCTGTGAATAGAAGTTTATGAGCATAGGTCCTCAATGTGCTTGGTAGAAATAATTTTGTGGGCAGCACAATTTTCTGGCCTAAGTCTCAATTTTCTGAGTCTTTTGTTGAAAAAAGGCTGAGTGCTTTAGAAGAAAGTTGCTCAGCTCTTGACTGGATGGTGCAACATATGTCACTCCAGGATGATTAAAAGCAGTAAGTTTCAAAGGGGAATTGCATGCAAGGATCTTTTTTCACAAGAATAGGGACTGAGAGAAGAGTGTGGGTCAAGATGAGGGTAAGGCAATAAAAGGGATGTTTCATAATGCTTCAAAGCTATGTGCAGTAATTGTTGCCCAAATTTAAACAATTTATTTGCTTCACAATACAGGTTTTAAAGTGTCAATTTAGAAGTGGAAAGGCACTTGAGTGTCTTTGCGGTTTTGCTTTCAATTGTATTTTAGTTTTTCTTTACTCTTTAGTAGAATATTTTAATTTCTTTAAATATTTTATTTCTTTATTCTTTAAATTACAGAAGTATTTATATTTATCAAATAATAATGCTGAGGTCTAAAATGCAAATAAATTAAATAGTAGGTAAATCACCAATGATGGATTATGTCTCATACATTTCACATTTTAATATGATGCTAATATTTGTGGAGTTGAAAACCAGTTCCTGATGGAAATTCTGTAAAAAATCATACAATACTTGACTGGTTTCAGGGAACATAAATTTTTATAACCTGTAAAATCGAAATTTTCAATGGAAACGCGGGCAGGGTAAGACAAGAAAGGACATTAAAATAATGTCACAGAATACTCGAGCCTGCACAAAGACCACTGCCACTAGGGAGCAGCATTGACCTTTTTTCTCACGGAGTTTGCTGCAGGCCTGGGTGAGGCCATGGCCAACCACGCTGAGGTAAATCATAGGTTAGTTACCCCAGCGAACATAATGGAATTACCCCACCTCTACCTACATGGACTTTAGATCGTAGTTTGGCTCACTTAAAATACCTCTGAAAATTAATATGTCCTCAAAAAAAGAGCATGGCTGGAAGGGCAAAGCAATTACAAACTCAGGACAATTAAACTCTAGCAGATCTGAACATATCACAGCTGTTGGGAAATGCTAAGTTAAATCTGTATGAAAAACTGCACTTGACATTTATCACCAGTAGGGTATGGGGCAACCCCCTTGGCCATGGTAGTTAAAGCCATTTGATTGGATATTTCAGGATCTGGACCCATATTAAATATAACACAAACAGCATCACAGATGGGAGAGTTAAGTATTTTAAATAACAATGACATTTAACCTGTCATTCAAACATGTTTGGTTAGTCCCACTTCTTTTAACGATTGCACGGCAGAGCACGAACAGGGCAGAATAAGCACAGGCACAGGCAAAGCTAGTGACAAGAAGGTAGGAGGCAGCCTGTCAGACAGGGTGGGCTGGACAGCTGAGAGTGGAGAGGAGAGGCATTTTGAGTTACACACACGCAGTACTGAAAACCCCTTAACAATGAATGTCTGAGGAGCTGCTCTCACTCTAGTGGTCTGCTTCCACCACCATTTCGGTGACTAAGTTTGGGAGTATCTTGGAAAAGTTTCACCTCTTGCCAAAGGTTCAGGCCTGGTCTTGAGAAATGCTGAGTACTTTCCACTCCCATTGATCACAATGGGAGACAAGTCTGCTCAAACCATTGCAGCTTAGCCTGAAATCTGTGAGGATATGCCACATGCTGCTAGAGTCCTGGGAAAGCAGGAAAATGTTTTGGGCTACATATGAGGGATTTACCCTCATACACAGTGGAATTTTACTGACACAAATCACAATGCACAGGCAAAGCGAAGGCACCACATTCTCTGAAAGAATGCATCAGTCCAGATTGCACGAAAATCCTGAAACTTCTTTCTGTCCAAACTGATCTCCAGAATGAGTCACTACTGCAGAAAGAAACAACCCTCCTACAAGAAGAGCTATGCCTAACTGTAGGGGATTCTCCAGCTGTGAAAACACAAAATAAACACTACTTGGCATAACCACTCAGAACCCAAGACAGAAACTTTTCAACTATTTAAGAAGCACTGCACAAAAGAAGCAAACCCAAACTTTCTCTTTAAGTGGATGTGCAATAAGGAATTTCTTCTAAATTTAGTACGGCATTTTCTTTTCTTAGTGAATTCTTTTCTGCACAGGTAATCTCAGCCCCTAGGGATGGAAAGATCCCCACTGGAGGCTGCCACTAGCACCTATGCATTTAATCCTAGCCCAGTTCATTTTCATTTTCCCCTTAAATGTCACAAAGGAAAGAAATCACAGCTATGCCTTTTTAAATTGTAAAACATGTTGCATGTATCAAAGCTGTCTTCATTTAATGAAGCAGAATATTGTAGGGCTAAGGAAGTAGTTTTGGCAGAAGAAGAGAAAGTAAACTTTAAGGACTGATTTTTCTGGATTGGGCAGGAAGAGCTATTTAGCGCATGACAAATTAACCACACAAGTGAGTCACATACACTGGTATGGTATGCAGGAAAGGGAAGTCAACTGTGTGAAATCAAGACCTGCAATTTAGGAACCCCATATTAAATAATGAAAATGCTTAGGAACAGATCTGTTATGATTTGAGAAATGGAAAAATGGTTAAACAGAGAAATTAATTATTTGTTCAGTTGTAGCTTTTCTTAGAATTTTTACTATCTTCTCTTTGGAATACCTTCACAAGAATAGCATTTTGGAATAATAATCTCTCTCTCTCTGTGCTATCTACTTCTCATTTCATCCAGATTCCTGGATCCCTGCAGCCCCTCCGTACAAAAAGGGAAGACAGAGGTGCAGAGGCGAACAGGCATTCATTCTCTGGACTCGTACCAGCTCTGTGTGGCTTTGATTTCCTAACTACATGATATGTACATCAGCTCTTAGCTTTACACGCCTCTTAAAAACACAGAAATGTTTCTTACTCTGAAGAGCTTTCAAAAGAAAAAGTAATACAATCCAACTTAATTATCATACTGGTAATATCATTGACTTAATTTTGGATGAGAAGTATTCTATCTCAGAGAGTTTAGAGTCTACCTACCTCCTTAATGTATTTGATATATCTGAAAGACACAAACTCCTAGAACTGTAAAATGGTTTTAAAATAAAGCCAATTCATCTCCGAGAAAGCACATGTTAAAATGCTGATATTCCCTCCGTTCTCACAGTTACCCTCCTGACCAAAATACAGACTGTTAACAGGCTACACAATATATTTTAAAAGAGAATGTATTTTTGGATGTTCAGAAGTCTTTTCTGCAAAGATGCTGTTGATAATAATCTTAAGAGTTTTCAGCTTTTAATGTATTCTAATGTTGTTTTATGCAATACGCAAAGAAATGGCCAAAAACCCCAAATTTTTATGTTTGTTTACATGATGAGAATCTCTTGGATTTAGCTGTTTACGACTATGGTACATGCACAGTATGTTTAAGAGACTTAAAAAGCCCAAACCCAGAGGTCTCATAACTTCCTTATGATGGCTGTCAGTTTTGCAGAACTATATTCCATGTTGCTTCCTCCTCCCACTCTGACACAGAATACACGGAAATATCATGTTGCATACGGTAGCAATAGGAAATATGTTCTAGGCATACTTTGTTCTAGTCACATTATTGCATAAAAAACATGGCAAAAAAATCTCATAGTGTTAAACAGATATTGATGTAAGGCAACTAGTTATTACTTACTCAAAGATTTTTCCTAGTTGATCAACATCTGAATTTCCACGGAAGAGTGGTCTGAAAAAATAAAAAAATGTTTTTAGGATGTGACTTTCTTTAATTAATGTAAATTTATATTTGCCATTGACAGTTGCCAATGTAGGGTGAAAACATGGGGTTTTTTTGAGGCTTCGTATCTTCTGCTTCCAGGCTTTATCCCGTCTGTGAGTGAGCCTTTTAAGTTTCTACTAAAACTGGTAACAAAAGGGGACAGAGGACACATATTTTTGAATACACTACTTTTGAAAATTAAATTGTGTCTTTTTGCATGAATGAAATAATTTTCCCTCAACGAATACTATCCTATGAATTGTATTATTAACAAAAGAGTTTTCACTACAAAGAACACTTAAATAGCTGCTAAGAGAGACAAAAAGAGAGTGAATGTCATGCAATTCATTGAAACATAATAAAATTAGAGATTAATTATTATGAATATAAATTCAAAATTAAATTTCTTGCATATTGTATATTGGAAATGTGCTCCAAAGTTTAAGGGGTCAAATAAATGACAATGGATTCATGAAGGTCTGTAAACAATGGGGTGTGAAACGGTACAGAATTTACCTTGAAGTAGAGGAATACTTCTGCTGCATAAATAAAGATATGTTCAGGAGAGAAACAAATTGTTAGGCTGAATGTCCAAAGGCTTTCAGAAAAAACAGCACCTAAAAACACTTTCAGACACACCTTTTCTTTTCAAAGTGCAATTTAAAATATTTTCACTCATCATGTATAAAATACTACCACCCCATAGGGGCCAAGTAAAATATGAAATTCTGATTTGTATGGCAGCATGGCTGTATTGCCATCTTTATGTTGAATTCAGTAAGGTGTGAACAACAGTGCAATTTTATGTTTAAACACCCAGGATATTCCAACAATTTACTGACAGATGAGTACAGATCCAGCCAAGAATGAGGGCATCTGTGAAGACCAGGCCACAGATGTCATGTACCATTCTGGTTCAACAAACGGTAGATTGCTCCAAGAAAAATAACTCACACACACTGCAAACTGAGATAGTAACTTGGGTCGACTCATGGCCAGGCTGCGCCTCTCTTCTGGAGCACAGTTCTCCAAGTACAGTGCACCTTGTAAACTCATGGTCACAGTTTCTAAACCTGTTCAGCTGAGACACAGGGGCTTCACAAGCAATGCATAATCCCATGCTTTCACTGGCAGCCTTTGGCTAAGGAGAAACTCCCACTCTCCTGCCTCTCTCCACAGACTCCTCTTCTGTCTGACACAAGTCCTTGACACCAGTGACAGCCAAAGACATCATTTCACTGCTGCTTTTCACAGGAGAAGATCTCTCCCATCTAGACCGAAGAATAAAGAGTAGTAAGCTGTAGTCTTCCCCTCTTACTGCCCATATGCAGAAGCAGGTGTATGATTTGTATCTCCTTTTCCTAACCATGAGTTATTACCAAAAAACGGCGCTTTCCATCTTGACACTCACAAAGGCAAGAGAGCTCCATGTCACTGCCTCTCCAGTGGGTCCATTCCAAATACAGTAAGTAGACACAGAGCACTGTGGCATTTCTTAGTTAGTCATAACAATCTCTGCAGAAATCTGGGCCACCAAGAAAAAGCACTGAACGGGCAGACATGCTGTTCTTTGATGAACTAAACATGCATTTTGCCTCCTTTTTGTTTGCTGCCATTCGGGTCATGTTGTATCAAGTTACACTCCAAACTGCTTTGTGCAGGGACATGGAGAGAATGATTTAATCAAGTCTGATTGGAAACCATCTGACATGAGAATTGATCTGATGGAGTAAAATGTGGTAGCCTGTTACTTGTCCATAAAGGGCTTTCTTTATTTTGATTCTGAATAAATAATAAATAATGGGACGTTTTGCTTCCCAGATACACATGATATTTACTAACTGCAGCCACTTTGACAAGACCACTGCAACTCATAGTTTGGAATTCCTGTATTTTTTTAAGCTTTAAGGTATACAGCAATACTGGTTTCTACAAAAACCCAAAGCTTAACCCACTCAGACAGGAGCATTTACCACTGCCCTAAGTTTTGAGCCTGATTTTCAAAACATGAGATAGCTACAAAACTAGCACTGTTTGTGGCAGCAGATACACTCGGTATCTTCCACAGTCAAGCAATATTACAACCTTAGACATTTTTTTCAACTACTGCTTGAAATTATTAACATATACTTACTTTGAATATTTAATTTCAGTTCTAGCATTAGAGTATTGGGGTCCTTTAAACTAAAAAAAATCTACACATTAGATAATCATATCCATGCAAATGGAAAGCTGATTTAATGTTTTAAAATGTATGCTGAACCTTGCATTAATGTGAAAGCTTGGCAAAGGCAGCCTTGTTCACAAATCACCTTAGGCAGTGTCATGCCAAAACAAGTACAATTCTTGGGATTTTTAAGGAAGGCTTTTCCCATCATTGCTGCTGTCTCAGATTCACTAAGGGCTGAAGCAAGAATTTAAACTTTTTTGAAAGTATAATTACACAACACAAGGTGACCTTCCTATTTTGGTATTTCATCATAATGGAGTGTTATTAATTCATCTTTCCGCCTCCTATCCATCCCACCATCTTGACTACAACAGGATGCCAACTCCAGGTCAGGCATCACTAATATAATGAAATTTGCCTCATGAATTTTGGCTAGAGGTTCAGCTGGAATATTGGATGGATGACTGGGGAAATAGATTCACCTAATCAGCAGCTGTATGAAGTTCTCGTTTCACATTTTGGCACTAATTACTCTTTTGTAATGACTTGACCGCTCTGCAACTCCAGTACACATAAAAACTTTCACCTCAAAATGATTTTTTAAAGATTCTTAAAGGTGGACATCAACTCTCTCACCACCTTTGAATTGAGAGCATACTCAGCAGTCACAGCAAAGTAAAACTTCACCTTTGTTCTTGGTATCTTTCACTTGACTCATACACCTACTCACTCCCTGAGGTTTATTTACGCAAGCTTGATCCAGAAGTCCTTTCCTGAGCAAATGTTATCTTCCCTGTGATCATAATCTGTGCTAGACTGGTTAAACTCTGGAGCCTGATTTTGTAGAATTCCTTCTTTTTTTTTCAGGAAAGGCATGGAGCTAGGTTTGTGTCCTGTGGCAGGGAATGTGAGTCCGTCTTCCGGCTTCAAAAAACACCTAAAATCTGTGAGTACACATATCTCAGGAAAGAGGGACATTCCAACGGCTGAAAGAGCTATCCATGGAGATATACTTGCCTTTTGTGTGGTCCATTAATCCTCTAAAACATCCCTGACTTTGCTTGCCACAAAATCCATGCTCTGAAGGCTCCAACACCATTGCTATTACTAAACACACATCGGGTAAGGAAGAAAACAGGACAAAATTATTTGGGAGTGCACCCATGATATTTAATTTCCCTGTTTGCTCAAGAAGTCTCAGATGCTTCCCATTTTTGTTCGTTGTTGCTTCTTAGATTTTTCAGAAAGATGGAAGTAGGAAAACTTTACAGGGAATATGCAGGTATCCATCTTGTTTGACTACTCCTTCTCCTGGCCTTGGAGCTGGGCCATTATCCTCTGCCTCTGGAATGATGCCCACTGTATGGAGGAAAACCCTTTTCACGTCTACTGGAGGACCACAATGCCCTTAGCCTACAGATAGGAAGATATGATGGAGGCATTGTATTACAACCCTGTCCTGCTAAAATAAACTCCTCCTGAGCCAATAAGTACCTTCGCTCCTGAGGTGCAAAATGTGCAGCTGCACAATCAAACATATTAGCTATGAGTCTGCACTGAAACTATTTCCACAGGAAAAACCTACACCTTTTTATACGTCAGTCCAACACAAAGATGCACATAACTCCAGGGCTGCACGAGGAACAGCAGTGCCAGCAGGTGGAGAGAGGTGATCCATCCTCTCTGCTCAGCACTGGAGTGCTGGGTCCTGTTGTGAGTTCCCCTGTACAAGAGCGACGTGGACATACTGGAGAGAGACCAGCAAGGGCCATGAAGGTCATAAAGGAACTGGACCATCTGACATATGAGGAGCAGCTGACAGCTGGAACTGTTTAGCCTAGAGAAGACAATCTCAGTGGGGATTTTATATCTATATATATATTTATATAATATAGATATAAAATCCTCACTGAGATTGTGGGGCCTGACTCCCACCTTCCCTTTGGTATTTATATATATAAATTTATAAATATAAAAATAAATATATATATATGTATATAAAATATATAAATATATATATAAATAAATATAAATACCCAAGGGAGGGTGCAAAAAAGATGTAGTCAGGCTCTTTTCAGTGGTGCCCAGTGACAGCACCAGTGGACACGAAGAGAAGCACAGCAACACCCTCTCAACATAATGAAACAATTCTTTACTGTGGGGGTGACAGCACTGAAATAGTTACTCAAAGAGATTGTGGAGCCTCTCACTTTGGAGATACTCAAAAGCCATCTGGAGATGGGCCTGAGCAACCAGTTCTAGGTGGTCCTGCCTGAGCTAGGGGGCTTGGACCAGATGATATCCAGAGGTCCTTCCAATCTCAACCATTCTGTGATTCTGTGATAGTACAGAAATAAAAATATGGATCACAATGTAACATTGCAATGTAAAAACCTCACAAATCCCAAAAAAGTTACCATCTGCTTATAGTTTAAAAGGGCTTGCACCACTTATTCTCTGGCCAAAAAGCTCTCATGCTTATATACAGCTGAACAAACTAGATTTAACCATTTATCAACTTTAGGCTCTTTTTTTCTTGTCCATGTCTTAGCTCACGCTTTTGTTCCACGCTGAATTTCACCTTCACTGAATATTCTTTCTATCTGAACTGGATATTAGTGTCTGAAAGGTTGAGTACTTTATTTTATAGACATTGTGTTTCATGTCTGTGCTACTCAGTAAAAACTGAGATATAAACATTTCCTAAGCAAGTCTCCATGAAAGAATTTTCCCTGGTACAACTCTATGGACATGCCAAAGCAATTCCTTAAAGTATTGTATACAATGACAATGCAATGACACCCAAGAGATAAATGAATTTTAACTGTACACTGGCCACATACTTCTAGACTTTACTTTCAGTCTTTGGTCTACAAAGCAAAGAGAATCTAAAGCTTTTCATAAGAAAAGCTAGAATTTTCATAAAGATTGGAATTAAAGATATTGATAGGCCCTTTCTAGTCTATACTATAATGCAGGCATAAGGAAAAAATCTAATAAAACCACATGAACTGAGGTACAGGAAAAGATTTCTGCAGGTTTCTTGACAGTGACTAACATTTTGAACTGATTAGTGACATTCTGATTGGAAACTGTCTTTCAATTTCTGACGTTGGTAAAATGGACACATGGAAGAGAGGTCACGTGAAGAAAAACTGTATTGGAGAGTAAAAAAAAGGTAAGATGCACTTTGTTGCCAAAATATATTACTGAGCTCTCATGACAGTTCTAGAGCTGAAAATACAAGTGCTTCCAGGGCTAGACAAGCCTCATATCTTTCCAGATATGCAAGAAATAACTTCAAAAATAACTACTTGGATACTTTCTACTAGTCCATTTGCTCATTGTGGTGACAACAGCAGTTGGGAAATACATCCTCTTCCTTCTATAACAGAAAACCAATAAGGATAATCTCTTAATTACTAACTTGAATATATACAACATTCTTAGTGAAAAGCCCGTATATTAGTATCCATGTATACTCAGGGAAGTCCTACAAAAACTCCATAAAATGAGAAGAACATCATGAGTGGGAAAGATACAACCTGATTTTTGTGCAAATGGGGCTTAGACACTCTGGTTGAGCAGATGCCAAGAAGCTGCTTTGGGAAGAAGAGCAGTGAATGCAGAACAGGTAACTGCTGCTTTGAAGGCATTATACAAAATGAGGGAGGTGTTGAAAGTCCTTGATTATTTGACATAGAGAAGAAAAATATGTAAAGAAAAATGGGATAGCAATGATTCATGGAAATTGTACATGAAATGTTATAATCTGATAGTGTTGTAACAGTTAAGTCTAGGAGTTTGTATGTCTGTGTGTATAAGAGCAACAAAGTGATGGTGAAGAAACTAAAAAAGCTAAAGCCAAGTAACATTTGCCAAGGAATCCTGCATCATGCCATGGGAAACCTGCCAGGCTATACAGTCAGAGATATATTAAAAGGATGGGCTGGGTTCTTTTCTTTTCATATTACAAAATACGAATAGCTGGTAAATAATTTTGTCAGATTCTTAGTTACTTGTTATGAAGAAAATATTTTCATTTTAAGAATTAAAACCAAACATGACCTAAAACTGAAATTATGAGATGACTAGAAATAACATGATCTGGACTGTCCTGTGGAAACCTTTATTCAGAGGGATTATTTCTGAGCTGATTCCTCACTCTTGTTCCTATCACTGTTTCTCTTTGACAAATTGCCCAGACAAGTCTGTACTTCAGGTATGAAAAGAGAGAGTAAAGCAAGAAAAACAAAAAGTATCACCTTCTGAAGATGAAGATCATTGGCCTTTCTGATATGTGAAATGAGTAGGGTACAATATAAAACTCTACTCTGAAAACAGGCCACGCTGACAACATTTCACGCTCTGGACAGTTACCCACTTCCAGTCACAAGTGACTTTCCTCAGCTGTTGTGTAATTCAGAGTTCTCATTTTAAACCTAACATTTTCTTGTACTTCTCTCTCTCCTTTCCCTTTAATAATATCTCTATGTGGGTGGGTGCCAGACACAGCATAGGAAGAAGTTACTTCATGTAGAGGTTATTATACTTGATCATAAATTGCTCAAAACTTTTACGAAACTTATCTTCTCTCCTCCAATACATAAGAAGAAAGATGACATAGATAAACATTACGACTGAGGAAATACTCTTCTGCTAAAATCTGACAGAAACCAGATCAGCCACCTTGAGTTTTTCATTTTAGTCTTTAAAAGCCCAATTTCTTTCACTCAAAAATCTATCATTCTTCAAGTATAATAGTATCACAATCATGAATAAGATCTCTAAGATGGGGCTATGTCAGTATTTAACTATTATTAGAACCAGATCTAATGCACCAAAACCTGCAATAATTATTATTTTCCCTGGAGTTTCTCACGTCATCCAGTAGACAGAAGCAGATTAAAAAAAGAGGTAGTCTTCCAAATTCACAGTTCTGTAGTGTGTTGAATTTGCTCTCCATTGCTATTTAAAATTAAGTAAATGAATTCTAAAAACAAAGATAATAGTCTGACTCCCAAATGCACATATAGTCTAGTTCATAAGAAACACAAGGGATTTTTTTCTTGAACTGAGAAAACAAGGAGTTTTCAGAGCTGGGTGCAGATACATGCCAACAAGGGAAGGACCCAATTTCCGACGGACACATGTTCCCTTTGGATGCATAACAGAGGGGAAATGTTAGTAAAAGGGAAACCAAACACAGGCACCGTGTATAGCTTTATGACCAAAGCAGGGCCAGCCTACTGTGTAGAGTGAAGCTGATCCAATATACATAATGATCTCCATAAGTCAGAGGAAATATAACCATCTTCAAAGCTTCCTTAAGAACTGACAAAGGAAAGCTTTTTCTGGGCGCTTAAAATTTGCTTGATACCTTTCATGTCAGCATAGTCCCAGGTGGCCTTGGAGCAGAATCTGGGCTTTGTGCCCCACCACTGACATAAAAGGGAGCTCTATCACAGACATCAATGGCCCCAGGTTCAAGACCATAGAGATCTGGTTTCAAACCTCTTTTAAGAAAAAAACATCATGCTTCAAGAGAAGGATACATACATTATATATGTGTGTGTGTGTATAAATATATATATATATATATATATATATATATATACCCGCACATATGAAGTCCCCAAAAGTAAGATATTATCTTTGGCCAGAATACAGTGTAACATAGGCAGATCTCATCTGTTCCTGGGCTGAATTCATCACTGAACATTATTTTTTGAAATAGAAGAGCCTTGATAGGTTGAGTGTCCTTCACTTACTCTTCTTACTCTCTCAGCACACACGTCACAGTTCTCTTATCTGTGGACATTTGCTTCTCCCCAAGATTTGTAGGGTTATTTCACTAGGGCTTTAAGGGTTATTATCTCAACTCAGGAAGCATGATATAATAGTGGCACCTTGAAAACTGTCCCAACGTTTGGAGCAAATTCTGCAAATATATACACAACTGACCCTGGAAAAAGGGAAGGGAAAAAAAAGTGTGGTCTCTGCTCTCAGAGCTATTTTTCACCAATTCTTTCATTTAACTCGTAATTTACTCCTCACTTAAAAATCTAGCAGACAGCATTTCGAAATGACACATTTTGGCCAGATTATGAAGATACTCTTTAATGCTCTGTTTTAAAGAAGTGATTTTAGAACATCTATAATCACAGCAAAAGACCAGCCTTCAAAGAAAGAAGAGTTTGTCTGTTCCTAGTCTTTATCAATCATGCAAATGAAATGAAAGCAGTTTTCTACATGAAGTATCTACTTCTTTATTCTGTATGAAACTCCACTTTGAAAATCTATTCAAGTCGCAGTTTTCAGACATACAGAATTAATTTTTTTGTAGTTCCACAGTTTTTCTTGCAATGCCAAGTTGACTTAGAGAAAGCTCATCAATTGACATTTACCATATTTACTGATGTAAAAGCCTCTTTTAAAATGGGCTTTGCTCTGAGAGTGCCTCTAAGGCTGGACTAGTTTTAATCAAGGGGACATAGAACAGGTTTTAAAGTCTGAGGCCCTCTAATTAAAATTCAGTAATGTTCCACAAACTGGATATATTTTCAATCAGATTGCTTTCACAGTAAAGCTTTAGGCTAAAAGGTTTTGTCCTATTAGGTTGTCTTCTCTTGGAATAAATTCTTTTAAACCAAATGTCTAACCCGGTTATCATTCTTGTATCAGGTGAAAGACTATGCACACATAATTATTGCCCAAAGGAAACTAACTCTTACCTACCTGTGATTCTTCCTTATCAGAGGAGCAGAAAGTTAAGGAACACATATATTATACATACTGGTTCATTCAATCTGTCCAAAGATACTGAGTAAATTAACATCCAAGTATGTGTTCCCAGATTTTCTAGGGCTTTATCTCTATCTCAGTAATGCTAAGCAAGGAGCTTCACAGGCTAAAGCACACTCCATGGATAAAAGAGCTTATACTCTAAATACTTAATACAAAATCGTGTGAAAGGATAATGTCATAAATGATGGTTTATTTTCACCATTATGAAATACACAGAAAGTGGTACACCTATTTGATTAAATTACTAGTCTAACTTAAAAAAAACCCCCACCAACAAACTATAGAACTGTGAAGGGTAAGGTAAACAAGCAAATATCTGACTATAAAAGTATCAGAAAAATTCTGAACGTCAAGCTTTTCTGTCAGCTGCAGTAGTATAGTGACAGAGTGACAATGAGGTAATGGAGGCTGCACATGGGAACTCTGTGAGACTTCAGAGAAGGAAGTTTCAAGAGATGTCAAATTCCCATGTTTGAAGGGAACCATAGAATTCAAAGATGTTCTCACAAGCTAGAACATAAGATTCTCAATATAGAATAAAATCCAAGAAAAAGGTTTTGGGTTTTTTTTGTTTTTTCCCTTCTGGGAAAACACTAAAAGCTAAGAGAATGAATCCTTGGGTTTTCTCTCCATCTTCTTCAGCTGCTCCTATGTGGTGTCAAGTACATGCTTTGATCTGTGATCACTTTATTTGCCCCTATATTACGTGTTAATGACACCTGTTGCTCTAAGCCTCTCTAAATTTTCAGATAAACCTGAAACATCAGAACTGTGCCCACCCACAATTAGTATGTCTCATCACCTTCAGCTGTAATAAAACAGTCTTGGTCAGAAAAAAATCTGGAAGTGGATTACAACCCTTCAGACAAGAAAGGCAGGGAAAACATTTCAGTACTAAATGGCAAACTGTTATGTGAGCAGAGGTTAAATTTCAATTTCAACCTTTCTCCCCAGCTGCTGAGTTTGAGCATCAAAAGACATGAAAGTGGATTAGAAGGACGGTGTGAAGAAAATACTTCAATTTTTAGCAGCTGTGCTGGCTTACAGTGAATTAATAAACACCTGCAGAGAAGCTTGAGATAGGCATTTAATGTAGAAAGTTATGTAAAGCAACCATGCAAGGAAAAATGATACAGTTTTCAAAGGCCACTTAAACTAGATACAACTTTGCCCTAAGCAACACTTTGTCCCACACAATGCACTCAGGCCAGAGAAGGTGTGAGATTTGCATTCACTGGCCCATGACAGTGCACAATAATCTGAGTTCACCTATAAATAACCTCTCTGGCTATTTATCCTGCTCAGATTTTAGTGATTCCACATAAAAACTTTTTTTCCCACTTGAATCCTGACCAGAAGAAAAAATATTAAAGAGAAAACCCAAAACCTAACTTCCAGGTGATAACACTGCTCAGATGCCACCCTCCCCTATGCAACTGCACACATTTTGTGCTGTAGGTTTGTATGTTACAAGGCTCGCCAAATTATTTTTGCAACATTTTTTACGCTATTATCTCTGCTTTGCCATTACTGAACCATAAACCTTGCTTTTGCATTGTCTGTGCGCAAGTCTATTGGCCTTTGAGATCATTTTAGTGGAAAGAGCACACAACTCTGGCTTTACAGCATGATCATCTCCTCAGTCTCTGAAGTACTGAGCACATGTAGCTCCTTGAATCACCCCATATCTTGAACTTTTCTGTTTCCACATCACCACATTCTTCACCACCTTCATGTCCACCACAAGGAGTTCCATAATATCCAGATATTTCTGAAAAAACCCCAATCTAATTTGTTCAGAATTAAAGAAAAAAACATAATCCTCTTCTGGAGTCAGTGAATAATCAAGTAAAAGCTTCTTCCCATGGTAAGCCATAAATCAGACTCTTAAAGGATCAAGGTGATGAACAACACCTACCTCTCCTTTTGCAATTACTTCTCAGGAATGGAAAAACAATTCCAAGGCAGGAGAGAAGCAAGTAAGCCTGTTTCTGTGCTTGAGTGGGTGGGACACCCACCTAGAATACGGTTCTGACTCTGTACCTATACTCCTTCATTGCTAATGGTCTGATGAGATCTAGGTTTAACTGAGTATCTTCATTCTTACAGCGGCAGAGCATGATTCATCACTGCCAAACAGGCTTAATTTAACAGCTACAGATAGAAACATTTCAGAAAAATCTCCTGCTATGTATACTTCTTTAGATGCTGAAAGCTTGCTCTCAAATTATTTGGATATAAAGAGCACTTAAAAAATTATTCAATTGTATAGAACAGTGTGTATGCTGTACTGACATAATCATAAAACCTGTTTCACGGACATAATCTAATAAAAAGGATCTGATAATTCACTGCAGTTGGTGAAATTCTGGATGATATAGCTCATTGAGTAATGTACCTTCAGGTAACTGATTCAGACTCAGTGAAAATCAATAGTAACTGAATCTTCGTGCCAGTTTACTCCAGCTCAGTAGAATAAATGAGTAGAAATGAAGTAATCCCTTGGATGAAATTCTTATTTGACAAATGTCTATATTCCAAAAGCACTTACTACTGGCAAACGTAGATACGTTAGGAGAGAAGCTATGAATATGGACAATATTTAAGTAAAAGAAGAAATGCTTTATCCGAGCTTGTCTTAGAGCTGCATCTGGACAGAATGCATTCAGTGCATCTATAAAAGGAAAGCAGAGCAAATTATGTATGAGTTTCTGGAAGAAGTCACATGGTTTGACCATGCCAGACAGACAGTTCCTAAAAGACTGCAAAATGAAGCATGCCACAAGCATAAGAGAGCAGCCAGGCATGTCACATGCTGACACCAAGAGCTCTGTACTTGTCAAATCCTGGCGCTGTCTCTGGCAGTCAGCATACCACGGTGGCTGTGTCTCACATGGACTCATTTGTACACGGCCAGCAGGTCAGGCAGAGCAAGCAAGCAAAAGTAATGGCAGTACCACAGGCCTTGCACAAACAAATATTAGAAACAAGGCAGCAACATGTGCTTTCATATCACAAGGTGAACTGTGGCTTCAAAGGAAGGGACAGGAATTGGTGTGACTCAGTGTGAGCTGTATCCTGCCAACACCAGGCCTCTGATGGCAAAGGCAGCTCCAGATACACATGGATAACACGTGCTGCCCTGTGGCAGGTGGCACAGACATGCAGGAGAGGCTGTGGCTACCTCCCTTCCTCATCAAGCTAGCTCCCTATCTACGTCTTTGACATCTGCAACTACAGACAATGCAGACTCCTAGACCAGCCAGCAAGCTCTTCGCAGTGGTCTTGAACCCTGCAGCGTAAGTAGGCTTTCCCATAGAGGCAGTAGGGAGCTGCCTTTGGGCACTGCGCTTCCCTTGGAGAGTCCCTTTTCCAGAAACCTAAATACCAAGCTTCTTGCTTTCTCACTGACATTTTGAGGTCTCCTCTCACAGCTGATTATTTACTTGGTACAAGGTAGGACAACGTCTCAGAAAGCTGTTATGTTTTGCCCTGCTGTCCTTAGCTGTTTTTAAATGCCATATGTCTGTTCCTTTAGGTCTGCTTTCCACTTCTCTCATGCACTTTTATTGGGTTTTCTTAGATGTAAAGAACATCTAACAGCCTGGGTGACCAATTACATACGGAGAAGCTAGACCAAAGCTGTTGAGAAACACAAATATGAGACAGATTGATCCTATATACTTCTCAACTAGTACGTACTGTCTTTATGACTGAACAACGGTAGCTAATTACTAGATTACTTTTCTGGACAATCAAATACAGAAAACTCAGTAAAACTGCCCAGATCAAAATGTCTGACTAGACACTGAATTTGGAAAAAAACTTCCCACACTTGGGAGCTCAGCAACATGAATCACGGTTGAAGTCTAGTCTTTTTCCCCTCTCTCTGGAGTGCTCCAGTGTCCAGGAAAGGATCCCAGGAATTTAAATACCTTTTTGTAGCCATTTTCCTATGAAAGAGAAAAGTAAATAAAAACAATGTTTAGTTCTATTACGAGTCAAACAAAAGTACACAGAGCTTCCCCCAGCCAAACTCTAGGCAAAAAGCAAAGTCTCGCTCGGCCAAGTTCCTGCAGAGGGAAGCTGTGTAAGAGCCAGGAGACCCTTTCAAACAGAAAGTCTCTGGGCAGCGTACAGCTGGCTATCCCTCTTCAGGCTAGAGAGCAAGCAAGGGGTATGGAGACCATTGCCCTGCTTCTTCCCTGTTCTCTGGCTGGTGGAGTGACTGCTAAAAACAATCTGCAGCTGGGGATCCCACCAAAGCAGCCCTCAGGTTGTTCTAGCTTATCGCAGGTGTGAACTTGTCTTTGAGATGCTCCAGGAGACATAAAGGTGGTGTACCTTCACAGCAACTGGCCAGCAGCTGTGCCCAGCACAGATCAGATCCAGGTGTTTCTGCTGCCAGCTGCATTTCCAAATATCCATTACAAATGCTACAATGTTAATACCAAGGACTCACAAATACCTACATCATGACTGACATGTTGTGGTCTTTCTCTTAACCACAAGGTCTTTTCCTCTGACCTCTGGCCAGACTAATTCAGATTGTCACAGACTGGAATACTGCTTCTCTAAGAAATGCATATATTTTTAAGGACTATGTGTTCGGGGGGATTTCAGACTAGCGTTGTGCCACCTGCAATGAAGAAGCTACGAGAGGCTTTGCAGGAGACCTCTCGTGAGGTCCCATCTGGGCTGGGACTGTGTGCAGCCACTGGCCACCAGCCCAGGGCCACCCAGACCCAGTCCCTTGGCCACTGCCTGGCCTGACATGACCCCACACCTGAACCTAACAGTCAAATTAACCTTGGTCAGCTAACACCGTTTCTGTGGGGCTTTGTACTGCTGCTTCGGGGTTCCCCTCTGGTTTTTTGTCATGGATAGTGGCAGTTTTTGGTTTCTATGGTTTATCAACGGTTTCCCTTACCAACAGATCTATTCCTCTGACTGAAAGTCTGGCACAGCTGGAAGCTGGAAGGAAAACCACAAGTGAATGGCCTGGCACTTACCACTCATCTCCAACCACAGACCGATACAGTTACTGAATTTGACTAACGGCTATCAATCACCCCAACTGCACACACACAGATAGCAACTAGAAAAGGCTTGAGGGGAAAATGAGAGCTAAAAAACAACATGGTATTTTACTCTTTTGATGAGGTGATGCTGTCTTGGAAACACATTTATTTTGTACTCGATAATTATGGAATTATTCTGTTTGCCTTTCTCTCCATTAACATGTGTTTGTCCTTTGCCTAAAGCCAATGCAAGTTCTGCCTTGAAGGTCAGGTTAAACAGAAAACAATCCTGATAATCCAGAAACTGGAATAACATGAACACGTGCAGTCTTCTGCTTTCCTTTATGTTAATTTTCCTTAAGTCTGAAGCTGAATGTCATTGCTGTTCCATCAGATCGCTAAGGCCACTAAGCTAAATTGTGGCTTCTGTCCATTCAACTTTAAAAATACTTCTAAAAAATCTTTGTAATAGGCTGGCCACTTATCTGGGGAGGAAGAAAAAATCCTATTTTATTAGGTCTGGTCTGGAAAAACGATCAGCCTCCCACACACCCCTATGCACACGAATGGCAGAAGAATAAAGGATGAAAAGTCCAAAGCACAGAATTTCGAATGCTGACAAGATCTTTCTAAAGAACAAACCTTCTCCCAGTACGGTTGGTCTGGACTGTAGTGAGCTCTTATGGCATTTGCAACTTAAATCATTCTTGTAACAAAACAAGACAATTTCCAAAAACGGCAAAAACAAACTCAGGCTAGAACTGTACAGTACTTTGGTTCAAAGGTTGCACATTAAGCTGTGTAGCTTTTACAGTTCTAAGCTGCAACATCTACCATTGCTTGTTAAAACAAAAGACAAAACATTAAAAAAAAAGCTGTTATTTTAGTTCTTTCTGCTACCAAGATCCAACTGTAAGCAAGCACACAAGTGAATGATTACACTTTGGAGCTCTTGGTCCACTAGATATGTTGGTTTAAGGTTCACTGGAAAACACCAGATAATGTGATTGCAAAGTCTGTGTTTAAATTGCTGAGTGATAAAGAGAACAGTTCTGTCTTAAACCACATTTAAAATATTTGGCAGTTCATATGGAAAACCTAACTTATAAGCAGCATTCATGGCTGTACTTACTCCATTGCTTTTTGCCATGTCTCTACTGTCTTGGTTTAATTATACCTTCCCTCCCAACATCCAGTTATACATCCTATTTTTTCGTTTGTTAACTGATTCCTCTGCTGTTCTCTCTAGTTCTCTCTTCTTTCCAACCTAAAGAAGATTGAAAAGATATTACAGATCTTTTCTCTGCTTTTGAAAGACATTTCAGAAATGTGTTGAAAATAAGAGAACACAGCACGAGAAGGAAAAGTTAAGCTATGAACTGAAAAGAAGTAGAAATTTTCCATATGGAGGAATACAGGATGTAGTAGGCAAAGCCAAATATCCCTACCGCTGCATAGCTACTGTGCCCACTTACAACAGTGAGGACTAAATGATCAGATATACTGAAGCACAGGGAAACAACTGACTAAGAATTAAAATGCATCTGAAATGATACTGTGTCATAGAAATATGCCTCAAAATTCACTGCTTGGCAGTATTCATATTTTAGAGGTTCCTTATTATCTTTAGAGCCTCTTTTCAGACTCTGTTCATGGTACTGCTCTTTCATGTAAAGAAAAGGTAGAATAAAACTGAAGTCTTCACTACTACAAATCAGAGTCGTCTTTCTTGCATTCAGTAGGTCCAGGATTTCATCTGCAATAACCGTACACACAGCAAGAAGTTAAAAACCCAGTTTGCTGACATTCACAATGGTATGCAAATAAAGGTAAATTAAAAAAGACAAGGAATATAATCCTTCCCTAAAGAAGGCTAATCAGGCTTTCTATAGGGAAGGGTCAGGCTAAGTTTATCCATTCCTTTCAGTTTGAGACAGTTCTGTTTATGGTGGTTTATATGAATGTGTAATCTCTCTGTTCTGCTCCTGTCCAAACCTGAGTATCTGCAGTCACAGCACTGATGCATTTGGGCTGTGGCAGGAATATGGCACATATTTAGAAAAACAAGCTCTATATTGAATTGCAAAGTATTTTGCTGATAATATTTCAGTATATGATACTTTACTGTTGACTATGGGCTGTAAACAAATGTTACTGCTCTCCCAATGGTTTGGATAATTGAATAATATTAATGGAAGTAAAACTTTAAGTAATGACATACTATTACTTAATTTGAAGTGAGGGTAATTTAGCATATATAAACCTCCCAGTCAGGTATGCACTTCCAAAGTTACAGATTGATTATTCCTCAAGACCATTCAACAGCAAAGCATCTCATCATAAGGAATGACTAACCCAGGATATGTCAGGAGTAGAGGGCACAGTACTTTTAAATTTCCGAGCAATTCTCTGTAATAGCAGCGTTTCTGTGAACAGTTTTCCCCAAAGCCCACTGTCCTCTTTACTTCATTCTCCAGATGAAGAACACACTCAGGCCATTGAGAACGCGTGGCTCTCTGTTGAACACACACGGCCAGATGAATACCTGGTTTTTTTTGAAGCACAACCTTAAAAGTCTGTATCTGTGAGAGATTAGCACCTACAGGAACAGCTAATTCAGACCAAATGAGCTCATGATTAAACTAATGCTGGTTAGGACAGACTCAAGGAAGAACTGGAGAGCAGATCTCTTCTGAGAGAAAAGCTGCCTGTCCCATTCAAAGCACCAGGGAACCTGCAGGCTCTGTTACAAGTTATCACTTTGTTGTCTCGGGTAACAAATGGGAGTTGCACCTCCTTCTCTGGGTAAGGACATGCATACAGTTGCTCACACACTCAGGGCCTGATTTCCTTTGAAGTTACCTTTGTGTGTGTGTGTGAGTGTGTGTGTGTGTGAGTATGTGTGGTATTTCAGCAGACAGATAACAACAATCTTGGTTCCAGAGTGCCATGAATTTGTGCCAATTTAACTTCTACACACTCTTTTGCTTGTGCTATGCAGTTTCATAAAGCACAGAAGAAAGACACTGAATATCACCATCAGCCTCAGCTCTCAGCTGACAGTTCTTCATAGCTCCCGCATACATTGCAACCCTTCTTTCAAACAAGTCTCACAGTCCTGGGTTTATGTCACAGATGAGACAGCTGAAGGCTTGTACAGCATCACTGAAAGAAGTGCAAGGCACGGAAGCTGGGATGCCAGTATGTAACACCCTCTCCTTCCTCGCCAGTTTGCAGCACTTTTACAGCGATCACTTCAAGGGCTGTAATGTGCACATTAACAGAGAACAGCTCTGCCACTCTTTGTGCCACTCTGTCACACTGAATTGTTTCTGAAGAGGTTACAATGCCCTTTGAAGTCAGGGTTAATTTCAGCAAGGATTTCAGTGAAGCCAGAAGACTGGCTTCACAGGATCCAGCTAAAAAGAGTTACTCTTTCCCCTCAGTGTCAGAAGTTCAAACTTCCCTATCCAGCTTCAGGTTGTAGAGACAGCTTAAAAAGTGTTCCTGTTATACTTGGCTGTTTCCTTCTGCAACCACTTGACCGTCTTCACCCTACAAAGCATTCACTGAAATGTCAGCTGCAGAGCTGACTGCTCTTCCTTTGCTCACAGGTAGGGTAGAAGTGAGGGGCACATCCTGAGTGGGTCCGGCTTCTCAAAATCACGGAAACATCAAGGTTGGTTGGAAGAGACCTTCAAGATCATCCACTCCACCTGTCAATTCAACACGACCATCACCACTCCTAAACCATAGCCCCAAGTGCCACATCCATCTCTTGAACACTTGCAGAGACAGCAACTACACAATCTCCCTGGACAACTTCTTCTAATGCCTGATCACTTTTGTACTGAATTTTTTTTCTAATATCTAATCAGAACCCTCCCTGGCTCAGCCTAGGGCCATTTCCTCTTGTACTTTCGCTTGAGACATGGCAAAAGAGACCGACCCCCACCTCACTATAATCTCCTTTCAGGTAGTTACAGAGAGCAATGAGGCTCCCTAAGTCTCTTTTTCTCCAGACAAAACAACCCCAGCTCCCTCAGCTGCTTCTCACGGGACATGTTTTCTAGACTTTTCACCGGCTCTATTTCCCTTCTCTGGACACCCTCCAGCACCTCAATGTCCTTTTTGAATTGAGGGACCCAGAACTGAACACAGCACTCATCAGTGTTGAGTACAGAGGGATAATCACTGCCCTGGTCCTGCTGGCCACACTAGTCTCATGGTTTCCTTCCACAGACCTGGTTCTGTAGCTGGCACAGGAAAGTACATGCAATGGATCTGATGACTGTACTTCACATTGCACTAATAACCTATGGCTTGTTTGGAAAGGGGAATAAAGATTTACTCTATTTTACTGCTTTAGATGATTTACAATTACTCAATACCCTAAGACATGTAGATAAGAATGAATATGTGTACTGCTAGTTTGTTGTAAACCTGATGTTTTATGATTCTAGGCAGCCTGCAGGTCCCAAATCTAGCGCTCACATCACCAGACGAGGCTCTAAGTTTTCATTTTATCACATCTGTACACATTACCTAAAACAACGAAGTCCCAGGCTCATGTTTTTTCCACATACAATGTAACTCCTCTAATTGGACAAAATTATACCACTGAAAGATGACTATATGCCAATAGCTTGTTTCCCTGTGTCTTCTGTTTGTGTCCACCAGGGAACTTGGCCCATCACAGGTATTTTAGTAGAGTTATACATCTCTTACCTGCTGCTACAACTTTCAAGCACAGCTGGTAATGCAATAACTGTCTCACATATATTAGGAGTTGACAGAGTACACTGAAAAATGAGACAACTGCTAAAAACATGATTTAATATTTAAAAATGAATAAATAATAACCTCATACTATTTGTGCCAATCTTGCAGCTTATGAATTTCTCGGACTGATGATTTTACCAACAGCAGGCTGATTAAAACACTATGGAGCTGGTGCATGGAGCTGGAACAGTCTTAGGAAGAAACCCATACAAATGGAACTAATTTCCCTCCTAGATAGATGAAACTTGTATTGAGATAATACTGTTTTAGTTTTAGTTTGGGGAGGTAGAAAAGGGTTTTGGGAGAGGACTGTCTTTCCAGTTATGGGTTTGAATTGGTGCCTGTAAACATGCAGTCACAACGCTCGCCACCACCTAGCGTATGACTTCTTCAGCTTGACCAGGCTGTGAATGTAACATCGGCTACAAAAACTAACTCTTCTGATGATTTTTAGTTCTGTATTTACTCGGGAGACAAACTCAGTTGCTTGTGTAATATTATAGTTCAACATGCCTAGCAGGAATTGTTATAGATAGCCTGACTCATGAGTCCCACAAGCACACCTACCAACCTCCTCATCTGTGCAGGACAGAAATCATATAGGAGCATGGTTTTGAAAACTGGGCATGTATAGATGCACTAAGAACTAAGCACCAGAACATTTTGACATTTTTTCTCAAGACTGCCTATCCCGAAGAGAATCCATGACTTGTGATCTGAGCTTTCTTTTAGAGAGCATTTCACCCAGATCCAGATCTGGGATTCCAGTCTTTTTCCCCTTTCATATGCATTTACCTGGTTTAAGTATTACCTAACTAAAGCAAGAAGACAGTCCCTTCTCCCCTAAAACACTGGTCAAGACTTCCTACTCAGGAGCTGCCCAGTCCTTGAGCCAGCTGGAAGAGTTTTATGTATCCATATAGAAGTGAATGCTACTCCCATTTTTGCATGTCTCTTTAATGAGGTGTTAACCGAGTAGAAGGTACAGAGCTTTTTCCTATTGCCCTGGAAAATGCTCGGCCTCAAAGTGAAACCTTTTTATGAGTAATCCTAATCTTTATCTAAGCATTAAAAGAAGCCAAAGGACGTCCCCATGCCACCAGGCCCCTGTCAGTCCTGCCAGCTGTATCTCTGATATGGTAGCAAGCCACAGCATGCCTTACAATTTTCCATACTGGTTTTTACTATCCATGCACCAGAGCTTTTAAATCACAGGCACTACAACAAATATGTTTACACTTTCATTAGATAATGACACTCCATCCAAATGTCTAGAAGTCACTGCAAACTGCTTAATTAGAGAGGAAATTTAAAAACTGAAGCTGTCGTATAAGGAATTTTTCAAGTAATGTTTTACTTTGGGGGTTCTGTCATCAGAAGTGCACATAAACAGAAAAGACACACAAAGCAGAACAGTTTCTGCGTACATAAAACATACACCTGAGTACCGAGCAGTTTATTTCGGATCTGTAAACAGAATAGGATCCTTGGGAATATATCTGAGGGATTTTAGGATAAAAATTCTATGCGTTCATTTCTGCAGAAGCCTATAAATCTGTACCAAAATTAAAATGTGCAGTTTTAAAGGAGCTATTACTTTATACAAACCTCACATCATGGGAGGAACAGAGATGAAAATTGTCATTTGTTTAGCTGAATCAGCCAAGATGAGAGAAATGTTCAAATTTGCTCTAGGTGTGTCTAGACAGAGACATATTTATTTTATTTTTTGTGTCTACACTTCTGTGTATTTCAGAGCAGCTTCTTAAACAAATACTTGGTTTGCACTTGTCTTAGATTGTTTTAGATTAAGGGTGATCTAAATTGAGGCGCCATCTACTTAAAGTACACAGTAAGCTCTAACACACAGACTGGACCATTCATGCAGAGCTCACTTTGCTCCTATGCTTATCCAGACTTAGAGCATCTTCACTATCTGTGACAGCCTACAAAACGCTATGCAAAGCAAACTCAATCTGTCCAATGTCTCCTTGAGATAAAAAGGATTCTGATATGCTTTGTGATGCTGAGAGGGTTTTATTTTGAAACCCATTCCAGTGAAGTTGCTGGGATACAAAAAGCCCAGAGGAAGCTCAATATGTTTCTTAAAAATCATAGACCTTTAACATCTTTCAAAGAGAAAGCAAAAGAGAGTAGGAAGAGAAGGCAGAAAGAAGGACAGGAAAAACAAAAGATTGTCTTAATATCAAACCCATGTCTGCATTCTCATACTCTTAGGCTATCTACACCAGTGGAAATACAGATTGGTGATTACCCAAGGGCACTACCATTTCCCAGCAAAATTTCTATTGCATTTATTCAATCTTTTGGATATAATCCATGGAGTTAGCAAAATTTTACAGTTTATTGCTACCAAGGTCACAGTAACATGGGCTTTCTTTTGCAATCCATCAGGAGAATCCGAAAGACAACACAGATCATGCAGAGAATATTGCAACATTAACCCATCCCAACAGTCCATGGAGACATCATTCAGTGCCGTTTGCTGTAGCTTTATGGCAAAGAGCCTTGAGAACAGTCTTCCAAATCATGCTTGTACACTGAAGTATGTAACAGTCATACTGTTTGCAATGGGAGAACATAGTACATACAGACTTGGCAGATTCCTGACCTCTACAGTTTTTGACAGTCTCCCAAATTTAAGACTGAGAATGTCAGACTGACCCTACATTTGGCAAGAAAGACATAAGTCCTGGTTTTATCAAACTCTGGTTCAAATTAGATCTTATTTCTATAAGGAAAAAAAATTCTGATTTTGTAATATTAATGTAATATTTGCATTTGTATGTAACTAGAAAAGTTAATTTGCTGGATGCAGAGATTCAGCAAAGCTCATACACCATTACAAGAAAAAATAAAATTAAATTGGTGGGATTTGTATATGGCAGTATTTCTTATCTGTCAAAATGCTTCAAATTAAATGAGAAGAAAAAAGGTGGTTTTAGCATATAACGAAGTACTGCATTCACTTTTTGGCCTGTATCACTCTTACTGCAAATGGCAAAATGAAGTTGTTGACTCTGTTATTTGAATCAGAAAAACTATCAGCAACTTAATGCTATTGTGAATCTGTCAGTATATGGGCTAGGACTGAATCTTCAAAAGTTTGTAACGGAGGGTTTGAGTGATAATCCTAAAATCCACATTCTTTTTTTCTCTCATTTTTTGACTTCATTTCTGAGTCAGAGACAGAGAGGGTGGGGTATAATTCTATCCATGCCATTTGACCAGGCAAGAAGCCCAAGAAAAATGATTTTTCCATATAATATTAAGAAGTAGTAAAATTCCAAAGTTATTTTGTAAGACTTCAATTAGTATTTGAACTTATTGTATAAATGAATTAGTTGTTTCTCAAGTCCCTTACAGTATTGCATCTCCTCGTAAATTGTACTGATTTTGGGTTTTAGGCCACCCAGTGTATATTTTTCTTCCACATTTTCTCTCTGTATGTTCCAGGGCTTCATCACGGGTGTTAGAAAATGCTATACAGTTTCCACATGGAGATCACCCATGACAATGTGCACTTTTTGCTGTAAGCTCAACCAAAATGCATGTGATTGGGTTAGTACCATGACAGATTTACCCTGTCAAAATTGTTGCAGGTTTGTTCCTCTCCACAGCCTACATGGTACAACCTCCATACCGGCGTCTTTCTGCAGGCAAAGACCAGTACACAAGAGTTCCTCTTGCATTCACAGCTCACCTGCATCCAGCTATAATATTTTGTAGCAAGATAGTTCTGATTTTACAGAATCAGCTAAAAAAAAAAAAAAGCTATCTAGGTTTTTTTTTTTACTACATTTAACATCTCTCGTACCCTACCTTCAGGCTACATAACTTACTCTTAAAGCATCTTACTCCTGTTTCCTACCTCTAGAAAACAACTTTACGGTGATTTCTTAGATCTCCAATACCCCAAGAGCAGACTACAAGCAAACACCTGATGATTCAATGCACAAACTGCAGAAGAACTAGTCTCTAATGACCACAGTGCCCTGCCTTACACGGGATAAATCCTTTCCAGAATCCACCTTTACTCAAATTGATCCACAGACTCCCTCACCCCCTTTTATCTGCATTTGGATTCAGGTTCAACAGGAATAAAACAATGCTCATGCAAACTTTACCAAGAGCTCAGGCAGACTGCCATCAAAAGAGACTCCAAGACAACAAGAAGTAGGAATTCGCAATGGGCATTTCTATTTTGCACTGTAAATAAAATATCCTATCAGGCCTTTCCAATATAAACATGACTCGGTGTCTTGTAACAGGCATTACTACACATCTTTCAAATGAAAAGCATGAAGAAAATAAAACTGTATTTCTTACTTTCGACGGAACATTTCTGCAAATATGCAGCCAACACTCCACAGATCAACTGCTGTTGCATAACTGGACTGAAGCAAGACTTCAGGAGCTCTATACCACAAAGTAACAACCTGCAAAACAAAAAGGAACAGAAAACATAGTGCTTAGCTGCAGAATTACAACCTCCTAAGTGTTGTATATACAGCTTCCACTTAGTTTAATCTATATTGTAAAAACTCACATATTCAGACAAAGTGGTTTAGCCAGCACACAGAAAACAGTCCTGTGTGGAAAATCTCAGTATCTATAGCTGCAGTGATGATGACTCAGGAAGTGACACCATTTCTTGTCAACAGCCGTGCAATTCAGGGTTCAACAAAACTATAGTTTCAGAGTACAGCATTGGTGTGACAATCACAGTACCACAGCACTCTACCAGAAACTTTTTTAGGCTTTTGCAGCTTACAGACACCAAACACTTTCCAGTGGAGATTTGGACTCTCCATAGGGCAAACGTTAGTCAATAGAACAAGGCCTTGTTTTCTCAAACAGCTTTTGTGGATGTAGATGTAGTCACCAAAATCCAAAGTGGAAACAAGCAAGTCAGGCAATACTGCGGGTTTACCCATAGGACACATCAGAACCTGTAGCATGTCTCTTCTCATCTCTTCACAATTTATGCACTATTTTCTGTAAAAGAAATGGGTTTAACTCAAGTGCATGAACCAATCAGGGTAAACACGTTTGACCTGTCTCAAAAGTTCTCTCTGAAGAAAATGAAGAAATTGTAACTTTTTTTTATCAGCTGGATACAGATTAAGTTAAACCCTTCTCAAAGCAGTCCCTTACCAAAGGCATCAGTGCTGTCTACTGTGGTTTCCTTGCACACAAAGGAACCTTAAATTGTCATTTTTTAACTAAACAACACAGAGCAAGGATTCCTGGCAGATTTCTGACCTTTACAGTTGTGTGACTGTCTCTGCCCACGTGCTGCTGGTTAGATCAGCAGGAACTTCTCTCACACTGTATGTTCAAATGACACACTCTTTCCCACGGACATATGCAACACAAAGTGCCTGCTTTTAGGCTTTTAGGCTTTTCTTGTCCTGTTTCTTGTTGCAGAGACCCAGTGGGAATTTTACTGGCACTGCTCCACTGAAGTACTTTGATGAGTCTTCACACTGGACCCACAACAGAGATGGGGCAGTTTATATTTATCCTTTTGTATCCCACAAGTAGACCAAATACAGATGAGGCTGACTGTATCTTCAGTACATTTGCAGAAGAACACAAAGGGCTTCTGCAGAATCCTGTGTGAACTACTATCTTGCTAGAATATAATCTCAGAGCCACAGGAGTATTCTGCTCCTGAATACAGTTATAATCCAGCCATAACAACACATGACCATCAGCTAAGTGCCAATATTTTCTTGCTCTCTGCTATAATTTAAACCTCTATTAATATGGGGGTTGGGAAGGTATCTACAATCATTCTTTTTTGCTTCAACAAACATGAAGGTGGGAGATGTAACATTCAGGAGCAGCATGAACCAAACCAAAACAGAAAAAAAAGTATAGGAACAAAGGAAAGTATAAGAATGAAAATAACTTTTAAAATTATGTTAACTAGGATAGTGAGTTCTGAATTTCAAGACCAACACAAAGAAATGTGTAAGAACAGTGAGGTTTTTTATGATAACAATGTAATTGTCTTCTAAAGAAAAATAACAATGGACGTAATCAGCCGAATTTGCTGGTCAAAGCCAGATGAAACAAAAGCAAATACAACATTTATTACAATCATTACATGTGCTGACAGCCTTTGGAACCACTGAATAGCTATTGAAGGGAGGTTCACGGATATTTGCAAGAGTGGTCATATTTGCTAACAGTCCCTTTAAACACTTTGATGTTTATTTATAAAATTTCTCTAAGAAACAGTTCAATAACACAATACAAAGTACTGCACTGGCAAGCTACAGTTCCAGATACTCATCCACAGATTCTTGTGTGGAAGCTGGGCATTACTTAGCTCCATTTGTGTTGTTCCTGAATTGCTACCATAGCAGTAATGTTTTATGAAATATTTATCTCTATAAAAACCAGAGAAGTTTCTTCAGAGATTCACTCCAAAGAAAGAAGACAAATATAACTGGAGGTCAGGGATTCTCTCTGCAGCTGCCCTGTATGCATCAGATAGAATTCCTCCTAAAACACATTATTTTTCCTAATGCAGATATATCTCCCAAACTGAACCACGCTTTTACTCTCGCAGTATGTTCGTGGAAAAGCTTATTGAAGTAACATTACTTTGAGAAATTAGATGTAATAATTTCAACCCATTACTGTTTGTGAATGGCTGGGTGTAGTGTCAGGAGGAAGAGCTGTATGATCCCTGATCTGTGGGAATACCACCAAATGTCATGATTCCTGGTTTGACATCCACATGGCTCTTCTCACACAGAGCATAAGGATGATTTATCTTCCCCCATCCCACAAGCCCTGCAACATCAGGGCTCTGCACTCACACAGGCAAAGAACTGGGGGATGCATGGCTATGGGACCATATGCCCCAAACAGAAGTCCTTTCCAGGGCAGTGTGGCACAGGCCAGCTGCTCCTTTCCTGAGAGATGCAGCGCAGCTCGTGCCCGTGTCCGTGCTTGCGCAGAGGAACAGTGCTGTTTTCAGATGGCTGCGGAAGTGTGCAGCACGTTGGTTGTTTCTCCCTTGTGACCCCTCACTGGCACAGTTCCCCAGGCATTTGCACCCTGCTATGCTCCATGCATGCGTACACAGGGGACTGGGAAATTTTACTTGAATAGTTTGGGAAGTTAAACCTGTAAAATAAAATATTTCCAAAAGACTAACAGTTAAATTTCAGCTAATGCCTAATGGTGTTAGAGAGGAAGGAATCTGTGTTGAGCTGTTTTGATATTCTCTGTCATTAATGTGTCATTATAAAAGTGATCAAGTAACCTTTACGGTTTGTAACACGCAAGTCTGTGTTTCAAAATGTGATCCTGAATGGGATCAAAATGTACTAAATGTCAGTTTGCACACAAGTAATGCCACAGATGACTCCTTTTGTGGTCAGGGTCTTCTCCTGAAAAGCACAGGATGATGTATATGATGCAGTGGTTTTGGCAGTTTCACATTCTCTCTTACCCTAGAAACCAAGAAAATATTTGTGGACATTCCATTAACATTTGTAGAGAAGTAGAAATGAGAATTATTCTGAACACAGGATATGGTGAGGCTGAACAAGCAGGTCATCACTTCCTCTTCAGTATGGCTCTGAGTGAAAAAATGCTTTGCTTAGGTAAGCCACACCACCAGGGAGACAAGGTCTCCCTGAGCAACAGGGCACTTAACAGAGCTGCTTGATGAGGTCCCATTTTTAGGATAAAAAAAGCAAGCACCTGCATCAGCACATCTCACTTAAGTTCTGTCTCTCCTGAAAATCTGACACATGAAATGCAGCACACGGTGATTGCTCTGTAGGAAAAGGGGTTCATGCTCACATGCTGATGGAGATCCGAAATCGTGCAAGATTCCAAAATACTTTGGAGGTTGTAGACTTCATTTAGTCCTCTCACCTAAGAAACTTCTCTTCATTGCCTCCTCCTTGCTGCTCCTCACCCTGGCTGGTCCCTTCAGCTCCTCCCTTATACCAGCCAGGTTTCTCCCAGATGTCCCAGAACCTCCTGGCTCCTCTCCCCTGCCTGCCTCTGCTTTCCTGTCACACATCAGTGGCCCCCTGACAGCACCACTAAACATGCCTAATTCCCTGCTGCTCCTGTGCCAACATCCATGTGGACACAGCCTGCTGCCCCCGCTATATCCCACGTGCTCTGCCTTCCCTCATGTTCCCCATCGGCTCCTTTGCACCACCGAGTTCCCTCAAATTTTACACCCTGTCCTCTCTTCTTCCAACTGCCTCCCAACTGCTCCTGGGCAAGATTAGCTACTTTTCCCACTTTAGCTTCTTAGCCCAGTCTGCCTGTCCTGAAGATACCCTGTAACATTTGTATTTAATACATCAAGCTACATATGAGAAGATTGAGAATATTCATACACTGGAAGAAGTAGGTACCTAAAGAAGTAACTATGTTCCTTTTCCAGTGCACATTCTATGCTTCTACTATCCAGATAAGATCGGATGGTATCAGGTAAGAAGGGTATCAGTAGCTGCAGATCACTACTTCTAATGATTTAAAAGTTAATAGATTAAGGCAGCACTTCAAGATGGAAAGAAATGCAATGTGTATCTGAGAGGCAGTAGAAAGGAAAAGAACATCTGCAAAAGTCTACTGAGGCTGTATCTGACCCTCTAAAGAAGGAAATGTGCTCAGTGAGAAGCAGGAAAAAAGCTTCATTTAGAGTCAGAAGAAGAATGAGAACTTCATTTTGAAATAAAACTTTCTGCCTTACTACACCTGACAGATGTTGCAACCCAGTACCATCTAGACCAAGGAGTTTCAATCCTGCACTTCAGTGGTACCCGTTTCTGATGAAAAATCAAGTTAGTGGGAAGTGCCTACTAGCAATGTGAACAGAAGATCTAGGCATTGTGTCAATCTCATATAATTTCCATTTACTCTACAGAACAGATTTTCATTTTTGCGTAACTGCTTAATTTAAATGGGTCTGCACAATATACAGCCCTTTCCAAATATAGTTGCTGTCTGAATAGCATTCAGTTCAAAAAAGTCAAACTGTGGTTTAGGGATGGGGTTGAGTAACACAGACACAAAAGACTCCATTTCAGTTTGCCTCAGCCTTTAAGTACAGACCAATGCCCAGTTGCACAGCTACAGGAACAAAACAGGGATCAGACTGTAACACAGCAGCTATGTCTGTGCTAGGAAATTAAATGGGACAGGAAATGTTCCTTTGGCACTGAGACGAAAAAGTACAGAGTGGCCTATGTCCATATTATTAAATTCTCAGCCTCCCAAAAAAGGTGACTGCATGCAAACTGCTTATTGGGAATGGTCTTTGGTCCATGCTTAACTGCCAGAGCCTAGGAACTGTCTGGGGAAGGGCTGGTTGGAATAACACATGCCAGGAACCATTCTAATAATTTAACAGTATAGACAATTGAGCTCCAGTACCCACGAATGTTTTCTGGCACTCTTTAATCTACCAGCCAGTGAGTCACGCTGTGGCCCGGGGTCTTCCTTTCACTCCAGAAAGAAGGCATTTTGCTATGCTTCCCTCATCTCCTCTGATTCAGAGGTGGCTCCACAAGAGTGATGGGGTGGGGGAGGCATGGCCCACTCATCATCTCACCCAGCAACTGGTCTTACTTTATCCTAAATGTGTTGTACAGGTCAGATGAACACACACTGTATTTCCTTACTATCTATGGGGAGAATCGGACTGGCCCTCATGTAGACATCTTCCTTTTAGATATCCAAAGCCGGATGAGACTAATTCTATTGTAATTAGTTCTGAAGGGGCCTGGAAGAAGCCTGTGAAACCTTTTAAAATACTAACTTTCACAGAAATCATGCCACAGAAGAATTAGAAGGATGCTTAAATTCATATGAATTATCCTTGAATCCAAGTAAAATTCTTTTTTACAAATATTTTGCTTTTGTGACTGTGTGTGCTGATTCTGTTAATTATACTGGCCATTAATGTTGGTGCATTTTGTGACTTAAAGCCCTTTTGTTACTTAAAGTTATTTAAGTATCATGAAAAATTACTTGTAAATTAATTTTTTAATGCTCCTTACAATGGTTCTTAAACTCAGTTTTTCTGTTCAGTTCTCATTAACAAGGCTTTCACATGATCTTCAGGACATCTTTTTGACCATTTTTCAATTATTTTTGTCCTTTCTTGTTAAGTAAAATGAGTGACTATAGCTATAGAATATATGGTGCAGTATGTAGAGTCAAGCTCTTTAGTGTTGCTTCGTGGTCTTCCAATTTCACAAAAAATCTTCTGCCTCAAAATGTTCATGAGGATTCAAAGCGGAATCTTTCCAGCTTCACTATGGACTGGCTACGTCATGGCTTGTTCTTCAGGTCTGGGACTCTAAAACAACTTGAAGAATATTCTTGAAGCTTTGTAAAAAAATTTCTTCTCAGCTGTATGACTAAGTTTGACACATTTGCCACAGACTAGCTGGAGAGGACAGAATTACAGACAGCATACTGATTGAAGCCTGAGTTCCATCCCTACTGCAGAGAGAGGGTCTCTCTGCCTAATCCACCTCCCTCTCACTTGGTAAAAACACAGTGTTTAAAGACTCCACAGAGACAGAAAAGAAGAAATACAGTTTCTTAACGGAATATGCTAAAATGGCTCACTGGTCTGACAGTGTAACATTGCTTAAAATGAAGCCAATGTAATATTAAAAAGTGCTTAGGAAAAGGAAGAATTTGTTTAACCATGTTTCATTGCCTTCAGTTTGGAATCTGGACCAACAAACAGGACTGAGCAGGGCAGAACTAACAATCCAGAGGGTCGGTGACACTAGGTTGTGACATGATGGCATTTCTGCAAGATCATGGGCCCTGACACTTGTCCTGGGGGCTGCTCTGAGTCCTCCTGACAGCCCAAGATGGCCCCATTTTCCAGCTCTCTTGTGTAACAGATCCACCACCACCTCCTCACCATGTCCTGCTCTGCTCCAGCAGTGATGACATTCCTCACCTCCCCTTTAAACTTCCATGACCCCCAGGAACACTCCAAAGACGTCTGGAAGACCATCACACCTATGCCACGTAGGGAAAAGCTTTTTGTGTGTGTTTTTGTGTGTGTGAGTCCCAGGAAATAAGGGAGGGGGTAGTCTGGGGTGTGCTGGAGGCAGGAGCAAGGAGAAAAGAGGAGAGGAAGGGAGGAGAGATGATGCCTCATTCCATCCTGAAGCACCACGCACAACAATTCCAGCACAGGCAGAGAATATTTTCAAAACCCACCTGTCCCACAGGTGGAATGAGGCCAAGATAGGGGATTTTAGCGTGGGCTAAATTTTAGCTTTTGTAAAATGATATATTTTTCCTCTCTGGCTTGGAAAAGGGATGTGTCTGCCTTACTTGCTGGCAACTGTCTTACTGTGTTTTTCTATGACTATTCTTAAAGCATTCACTGAGAATTCTGCATTTATAACACAAACCTAAGAGTCTTTAATCTGTCTCTGAAGACCTATGATTATTCCCAACTGGGATAGAGAAGGTAATAACCACTACATTATATTATGTGCTTCAGTTTCCAGGGATATTATCTGTCTGAACCATTATATTTGTTTAATCTCTTTTTTGAGTAGTGGTTCTTCCACTATTATATAACTGTTTGCAGGTCCATCACAGAGATAAGTAAGGCTGGAGAGAACGTTTCTTTCTTAGAGAAAGATGATTATAGTTTGTCTGTTTATAGAAATATTAAAAAAGTTTCCCTTTTAAAGTTAGTGTGTATCAAACTACTCTGATGGCATTTAGAAAGCACTTTACTTCTTGACAAAAGATTTGGCATACAAAACATGAAATCCTTTCAAGTGCTATGGGTCTCATGAAGTGCACATGCTAATACCGATTTTATCTCTTTATTCATACTCATCTCTATTTTGGGCACAAGCCTAATGAATTGCTTTATGAAAAGTGGAACGAATGTTGTTATCATTCCTTGAGTAAAATCATCAAGGAAAAGATTATTTATTTATAGAAGATGTAAATCCTGATCATGTGCACCACCCTCTATCAAGTTGCTGTTCAGAATGTGATCTCCTGTTTTTGACGCTGAAACATTTGTGCTTTGAAGGAAACATGGTTTAGCATCTACCGTAAGACAACATGACAAATAAAGAAGCCATTCATTTCTTTGATGTTCTATACACACAAAACTAACCAGAATTTTCCTTTTTTTATTTCCAAGAAGAACCACATCACCCAGTATGACAGTGCTGCTGAAGAGCACTTCTCGGTACATCCGTTGTCAGGAGGCGTGAAAGTGTGCGTGCGTGTGTTTGCACATCGTGTGTAGCTGAAGATACTTTACCTACATTCAGTGGGTTTTACCTTAAAAGCCTCCGTGCACTTAACATCTGTGTGGAACAGCTACGACAAAGGAAAACTGCTCTTAACATGAGGTCGTATTTCAACCACTAGTGATTCAGACCTTACCTCAAAACCCGTACAAGGAAATACATTTCTACTAAGCAGAATATTTCATAGAATTCTCTACTGTCACTATACAGAGAACATTTCTGGAAGACTACTTGAGACTTCAGGCAAAAAGTGTTTTATCTTTATACAAATAGAAAGGAGTAAAAATAGTATCAGCAACACTACCTACCTGATCCAGATCCCACAAAAGTCAAAGACTTGCCAGGTCTTATGTACTGAAATCAAAATCATGATGCTCTATTCTCTGAGCTGTAGTGTGGCCTTCTATGGAATATGGGACAGCCCAGTTCTTTCCAGAAATGTTAAGCTTTGCATGCAATGAGACTTGTACTCGTATTGCAATATCTTCACAGATAGATACTTATCAACACTGAGTGACAGACTTTAAATAGAAGTAGCCATTCTTCAACTGTGCTTCAAGACTCAGTAATCAAATCTGTAGATCAAAACATCAGATCCTAATAATCTATCTCAGAACTAAAAAACCCCACAAAGGCAGGAAGAAATAAACACCACTGTCTTCTTAAGCTGATCAAGTCAAACACCTACCACAGGGAAGAAGACACTTTCTTTCACAATTCCAAACAAAACTAAAGCTAAAAAACCCTCGAAGAACCTAAAATGTGGCAGCCTGAGACTGTGCCTTGAAATACAGACCTTGTTCTGGCTCTGGCTGCAGCAATTTCGCATGTTTCCACTTGCTCAGTCACCTGTTGGTATTAGCTAGCTGAGGGAACAGTCCTAATTTCTAGGTCCAGATCCTTTGGACCAGGCTTTGTTTTAGTTGTGTTCCCCTACATCTTTAAGCCACAAAACCAACTCATTTAGCACCCTGCATATTCCCACCTCTTCTACAGTCTCTCACATCACTTATGTCCTGTCCCTCGGAGCAGGAGAACACGTAGCTCTAACGTGAGTCAAGGACCAAACTGTGGTCATCTCCATGCCAAGATCCCCCAAAGCCGCCCTTGTGATTGCCAGGTCCTGGCCTTTTCTTAGGCTCATGAGACTAGAAAATCGGAGCATTTCTACTTGCAGTTTGACTTGATAATGAAGACCAGCTTTCCACAGCGACTAGAAAACCAGAGCCTGGTTGATAGAAAAAAGTGTTCCCACTTCCTGAGTGCTGTGTTGGACTCCAGTCCTGAACACAAAAATCCTAAATGAAGCAAAACCATGAAGGACACCACAGACCTCTGTCCCATGGAACTTGTGCCCACTTCTGTCAAACCATCTTTAACAAAAAGAGGAGATGTGCAGAGAAACCCCAAAGAACGGATTAAATTGGCCCAGTTCTCTATGGCAGAGACTTTCCTGTGGACTGCTTGGGAGCCTAGACAGCAGAAACTCAGTGCAAACAAATTCTACAAGATACTGTTTTCATTCACTTGAGAATAAAACTTAGAAACTAATGTGCCTGGAGGCAAAGTACCAACTTCACTGATAGCCTGGTATAGTACATAAAGGGCTGGTGGAGCAACATCTCTCAGTGATGCTCATGTGAAGTAACAGCTTACAGTTAAAACTCCTGCATTACAGCAAAGCTCTAAGAGAACCCAGGACTGCAAACTAGTCAGCTTCTCTGCAGCAGAAGCTTCACTTGGGATGTACCAGCCCTCACTACTTCACAAGGTGCACACTTCAATTCGATTATCATTACAATGACCATCACAGAGCTGGGCCTTCCTATACCTATGGCATAAAGAATTGCAGCAACTCTCAACACTGCAAATCTGTTCTACAGTTGAAACTGACTGCAACAGATTTTACTATGGTCTTACATAAATGTATGGCTTTAAACTGAAGTAAGTAAAATCGTAAATGATACCGTAGAGATGAAGTTCCTATGAAATACCTTTCAAGAACTCCTTGAAATTACATTTGGAAAACAAAACCCTAATGAAACAACTTTCTTTCTAAAAACAAAGGTGAAAAGAGATTTGTAAACACACACAAAGAAAATAAGAAAAAAGTTGAACATTCTATATACAGATAGGCATACGCATTTATATATATTTAAATGTACCACACATCATTAAAAATTATTTAAGTCTTGAAGTAAACATCAGCAGGACAAAGACCTGCTGTAGACAAGTAATTTCCAGCCAAAAGCAAGGACTGGAGAGAAAGCACAAAAAGAGTAAGCGGGATCTTCAGACTGTCTGAATTTCACATTTAAGTAGGTTTGCGAGCTTGAGACCAATAAAACGCTGGGCACAACCCACTCAGTTTCCAAAGCTCTTTGTAGGCACCTGTAGCTATCAAATTCTTCTTACTCTGAAAGTGTCTGTGGGTCTTACATGTAGATGGTCACACACATGAGAAAGACTGGTGCTGCAGAAACAAACAGCTGTGTTTGAGTAAAAGCACTACTGTGCATGATGCATTTTTGGTAGACAGATACCCTGGGTAAATGGATGTTTTCAAGTGAAGTCCATATGGAGTCCCACCTGAAGAAGGCTGTAACTAAGAGTGGTGGTAGAAGCAACACGTGTTTGCATCTACATTAATATCTTGTGCAAACGTTATTAGGTTAATCTCAAAGTGGAAACTCAGCCGAAGGGGATTTAATTGACACTTCCTACACCCAAGCAAATTCTTTGACCACTAGGCTGAGGTTTTTTTGGGTGAGAGCTCTTTCCTTGCCTTTGCTGAAGCCAAGTCACTATTCTGCCAGGAGTATATGGGTCATGGGGCAAGACTGTGTCCGAAAGCAGCTCAGTGCTTAAGAACAATCAGCTGGAAGGGGCAAGGAGCCGAGTTTCTGGATATTGCTCTGGAATGTGTATGCATGTTACATTAGACCATCACAGGATAAAAATAAAAGCAGGCATTAATTACATTAACCAGGCTGGATTCAACTTTGTATCTAGACAAACTGTACTCCATCTCTCTGCTTCTAATGGGTGGGACTCACAAAAATTCTAGAAGACAGCACCCTGTTGCATTCTGTGGAGAAAGATGCAACATCTCCTCCCTTGCTACTTGATACACTACTCAGTAGCCAAAATTTAGGATTCACAGCACAAAGTGAAGCCCAAGATTTTGAAAGAAACCAAAAGAAAATTTCCTCCACTTATAAATGTTATAGGACTTTCTAAACTGACATTAACTATCTGAAGATTTAGCAGAAAACCAAGCTGGTCCAATACTAGACCTTGATAGGCTTTATTTCCCAATTTTAACTTTAAAGCCTGTATGATTATGTTATTTTCAAGAAGCTACATTCCAAGCAGAGTTAACTGCAGATAACAGATGCAGATAATATATTAGTTGGATGAAGAAGACCTGAATTAGTCTAGATCACTGAAGACTCTACTCCAGAGCAGTCACAGACTTATAAAAAGATAAATTTTTTTTGGTGAAAATAATGTTGTAAATCAGACTTCTACAGATAACTCAACACTCTCAAAACTGAAACAAAGCATCAATTATTTAAGCTAAAGAGATAATAGCTTAAGACAATACAAACAGGAATGTTCAAGGTAATGAGTGCTTTCATGTTACAAGTTCTCAAGTCTGAGGGCACTGCATCAGGCTAAAGGACAATGAGATAAGAACAATATTGCTAGTTACTAACAAATGGCAGATAAAAGACCTCTTCTGGATTCTGATTAAGTGACAGCATTCTACACATTCCTGTGAGTTGAGAAAGTTTGCCTGAGAACAGCAGCTATGTTACACGTGAAGCACCACTAAACAAGCGTATCTCTATGTTTTCAAATTCCAGGGTGAGTAATGGCTCCTTCTCCCATCCCTTTAACTTGAACAGAAGCTCCCTCTCTCCTTCTGGACACGCAGGAATAACTTGCTGCGCTTCAGTTTCCATTAAGACGTATAAATGTATATGCTGAAAGTAAAGAGGAGTTCTGTAGGACTCCATGGCTGTGAGCCAATGTTTACAATCCCCTGGGTGGGAAATGACGGGTGAAAGGCTCTCCATGGCAGGCTGTAGGAGTCTTTGCTGTTGCCGACAATGACCTTCTGCCTCTATTTTCAAAGTAGCTCCCTTGTTAACTCCTTGAACACTGTGTGCAGAGAGGCCTTAGAGAGGAAACACTTTCTCTGAAAGCTGAAATCCACTTCGAAGCATCTGTTTGACAGACTCCAATTTCAGCAGTGGTTAAGGGAGTGTGGACTAATATGTGTACTCCACATCTGCTGCTGGATTATAGCACTGAGATGCAATTTTAATAGTCCAGAACTGGGCTTAGCTGTGTTCTGCATGATACTAAGTGAATGTTCTCAGCTTCAGGGAAGGTACATCAATTTACAAACACAGGGGTTTGTCAAACACTGAGCAGACTGAGTCTCCAGGACAGAAGGAAACGTTCAATTTACAGAGATATTTTATAATTCTCTCTGGCCAGTCAGTAGGAACGTTATTTGCTGGTAGTAGCAATACCTTCTCTTGGGGTCTCCTAGGAGGAGGAATGATACAAAAAATTGAAGACAGACAGACTGAACTTCCATTGGTGCAGTGAAGACACACAACTGAGCAACCAGTGTGGAAAGAAGATGCACTGCTTTGAAAGGTTTTGCCCCTCTCCTGCCTGACAATGTAAAATACAAAGTTTAGGCGATCTCTTCATGTGTCACATCCCTTTTTCTGCTCTGTGGCTCATGGCTCATGGCTCCTCATAGTTCAGGAGGAGTCCTCATAAAAAAAGATAAAAATGGACTTACCAAAAAGGCCTGCTAAAATGCTTATTGCAATATATACTCATCTTGGAAAATAAGAGAATAAATCAAATGAAAACTAATATTCAAGCACTAGTGTAGGTGCTTTAATGGTCTCAGAGAGGGAGTTAAGTGCCCTCATGAAAACATCAACCTTACGACCAGTTGACCCTGGAATATGTTTTCCCATCGTCTTTGACACTTGTTCAAGCCTTTTCCTCACAAAGATCTGTTCTCAGAAACAATCACAGCATGCAAAAAATTCTCTACATATTCCCTGAAAGGGAACAAGAGTGCCTGCCACCTCCAGAAAATGTTCACAGCATTAACAGCCAGATAGAGACAGCAACATCTACCCCCTCCTTGAACTTTCAGAGGAAGACCTGTAAATCACATCGTCACGTGGTCAGGAAATACTTCTACGTGTGGCACCACGGATGCTGAGGAGGACAGAAGAGAGAAACACTAGCAGAAGCCAGAGCTTCTGCAGAGAAACCAAGCCCAAATATCAGCAGCTCTGAGATTGACACAGATCAACAGCCCCTAAAGCTGTTGCATTGTCCAAGGTTCTAAACTTGAAGAGGTACAAGACAAGCTGGCAGGACCTCAGCTGTTCTTCTGAGGCAAAAAACATATTGCATAAAATGGCTAGTGTTATTAGGCTGTGTCAAAAAACACAACTGGACATCTCATAAAAAGCTCCAACCTAACTCCAAATACGCACATAATTCCTAGTGATTTCAGTGGAAGATCTGGGCTGTTAGATGAAGACATCTGCAGACAGTGAAATCATTGATATTTAGATCTGTGCTTGTTTTTAATTGTTAATTCTTTAAAAAGTAGTTTTAGAAACAAAAAATTAGAAATACTCTATGTTTTCTAAAGAGTATACAACTGCAGCTAATAAACACTAACTTTTTTTCCTAGGAAAATTGCAGCCTGCAAGGAAAATAATTTTTGATGATAGCAAACAAAGAACATATTTAGTTTGGAGTATTTTTCTTTTCTGTTAATATGAGGTTTTGTTACTGCTGTTTAAAATCATTAATGATCCTGGGATCAGAAACTAAGTGTTTTCAAGAGCCAACAGTCTTACCTTTTCTAGGAGGATACACTCAGGGTGAATTTTGAGCAAGTTAGTTTTTGTAATATGAAGCTTTTACAAAACATGGGTCTAAACGACCCCTCCTTAAGCTTTTTTATTTACAAAGTATCTTTAAATGCCAGATAAGCATGGTTTTGTTTTGGGCTACTGCATGAAAATCTGAAAATGAAACTTCTTTGAAAAGAAGTAGGAACAAGACTAAAATAGCCCATGAGCACAATCCATGAGAAGGACGACAGAACTGAACAGCACAACTAATGAAAAAAAGAATGGATTTTCAGTTATAGCAAAGGTGTCATCAGAATCAATAAAAGAGGCTTCTAGTGCTTCTTCCTAATTACTGAAGTGTTAGTCTAGCAACATGCCTTAAAATCACTTATGTGGAGACAAGCAGTATTTCTTAAAACAAGTCTGGGGTGTACTCTTCAGGTTGAAAAATAATGTAGAGTCCTGGAGATGACCTCTCTTAACCACCCTGCTGCTCCTGTCTGTAGGACCTGGGATGAACAACAGTTGACTGGGAAATGCTGTACACACAAAAACGCTATCTATGCGTTGTAGCTCACTGGGCAGGCACAAGTGTAATTTTAATCAATTACATCTCAGGCAAGGACAAAGTAGATTATATACCACTCCCATAATAAGTGATCTGTAAATCAGCTTATTTTTCAAAGTTTAGAAGACTTTTGTTGTACTTCACTGGAGAAGGAACCAGTGTACTTACGAGAAATTAAGCTTATTCTAATTAATCTGACTTCCTGTGAAGTTTTAAGTATTTTGTAATAAGTAGCAGCTCATTATGTGCAAATATGTTTTTGATTTTTATGAGGAAAAAAAGGCAAATCTGTAATTTGGAACTTAATTTTGGTATCGGTACAAATTGCAAGTTGCTAAGTATGGTCCTGCTCTTGAACTCTGCTGACTTAGTGGACTTAAGAGTGTCTCATGCGTTCCAGTGATCAGGAGCAAGCTGTACTTATCTCTCTCATAGATCAGACCCTTTTCTTCATCTACTGCTTTTACACGGCTTTGACAGCTTGTTTCCAACTGACATCCCTAATTGTGAATAGATTACATTTACAGATTCCACTAGGGACATCTATAATGTGTGGAGGGTCTTTAAAGAGAATGAGAATCTGTTTCCACATGTGATAGGATGGATACACAATGGTTCATTACAAGGGTATGAAGAAGGCATCCATGCATAGGAAATAGCAGAAGTATTAGTAAAAAACCAAGTAATTTTGTACCAACGGCCACTGGTCACTGGAAGATGGTCCAAGTGCATCCAAAAATGCTGTATAAATATACAACAACTTAAGCTCATAACAATAACTTATTTCTCATCAACTGAACCTGTGGCAAACCCTGCCACTGCCTAGTGCAGCTGGTTCTCCTCTCTATACACATTGATAGCCTTCACACCAACTCACATCTTCTTTGGAGAGATGGCCTAATACCTGCAATTTGTTCTTGTTTCTTCTCTGCTATGTAATAGCACACCAAAATGACTTAGGACAGCGCATAGAGTAAATCGGGAGTATGAAACTTCCTTAAAAAGATGCCAACACCTTAACTGTTTATAAAGACAAAGAAAATAGAAAAACAGTATCAAACTAGCATGTTTATGCAGCTTTCTATTTTTATCCAAGTGTTAATGCTATACTGTGAGCTTTTCCCTAAACCAGATAACTGTAAGGTCTCATTTCATTGATGAGTTTAAAAAGGCAGCATTCACTATTACTGAGGGTCTCCTTCTTGCAGCTGTTGCTGTGATGGGCTGTATTTAATGAAATTTTCTCCCTCTTCCCTCTGAAAACTTAATACCTATAATTTAACATTTAAACCCTGGCTTCTGTTCAAACACCTCACAACAATAACAATGCATATGCATTGATGTAATTTTATTTCTTGTAACAAAATCATTAGATTCGTGAAGCAACAACTGAACTGCTCCATACACAGTATATAGTTAAAACTGCAGAACTGAAGCCAAAATATGCACAGCTAAAAGGAATGTTACAGGGGGGCCTCTCTTAGTGAACAAAGCAGGCTCAGTTTGGCTCTTTTTCCCTAGCGCTACCACATCCGCACATCGTTAGTTGGAAAATTCCAGATATATGCTGTAATTTTTTGTGCTTTTTTTCCCAGTACACTTGAGGCTTTAGTGTCCAGATGCCATTTTCCCCCCCTTATCTGTCCCTGCTAGTTTGGGTCTTTGCCAGCTGTGGTCAACAATTAATACAGCAAAAGAAAAATACAGTACACTCCCTGGCAACTGGCAGAGGCTCACAGGAAATACCAAATAAAAACTTTATTATGTATTGTTTAACTATTTTGTTTGCCTGTGGGCCACCCTGTTGTTGGTGTAATTTAGAAAAGCATGCTCCATCTGGATGATCTGTGCGCAGGCTCATTGTTCCCAGAATCTGTCACGCACAATCACTGCTTCAGCCTGTGGCCCTCTGCAGAAAGAAGCAAAAGCATGGCAGCCCTCCAGCCTGCATTCCTTTTCATTAGACAACTTGTGACCAAATGTTAGAATAGAAGAGTAACCTTTTAATATTCATGTAATTAATTTACTTTCCCCTTTAATTATAAACCTTCACGTGAAAAGAAGAAAATAAAAAGACTTCCCTTCATGATTCTCCTCCCTCCCCCATCCTTTTCTATCTGCTTTCTGGGACACGGAAGGTGCTGGTTTCATTATACATAGGTACCAGTACCCCTGTCTATTGGGAAATGTTGTCAGGCTTTTAGTTCATGTATTAATTGGTCTGGTACATGGAATAGATTCTGATTTGCAATAAAGTGGGAAAAATTAAATTCTTTCCTCTATACGCTCTTGCAGCATCTGCTTCCTTGTCTTAATCAGTGGGGTAATCCATTGAGCACAAAGCCATTCTTCTGTATTTGAAAACACAATAGACATCTAATTGAAGTTCCCTTTCACAGTAAGGTCAGCATATGACTCAAAATACTGTGTCAGCTGGGATTTTGGCTGTACGTAGGTGTATAGGCAGTGCTTTGTCAGTTCTGCTTTCCTGGAAAATGGTAGCATTTTTCCTCTCAGGTCAGACCAATGTTGAACTGGCTAACATGATGCAAAAGTTTGCTCCCTACAACTCAAAAGTGCATCTGATTGCAAGGGAAAACATCTGATGCTTTAAGGACTCACCATATGAGTTAATTTCAGCACACTGAACTGGGGCCCTGATTTTCATGTGGGTAGTTAAATTTTTACTTGCCACAGCCCATTCAAAGGAAACCAGTTGTTGTAGGTTGTAATTCGACTAAATGAAGCTAAGATAGAAACTGCCTGTCTTCAAGGCAGCATTTAAGTTCTTATTGCCTGATTTTGATTGCAGTTTCAATAGGTGACATTGACTCACAGCCACTGGCATATCAAAGGATGGGGGCCCAAACACAGTCAAGTATCCTGTATAAGATGCAATGGTTTCTATGGCAATGGAGGAAATGTTACTGAACTTCACTCATTTTTCTTTTATTAAATAGGTATACTGCCATGTTAGGTCTGCAAGTGATCAACATATATGTTAGTGGTTTGATTAGTTCATGCATCAACCCATCATAGGAATGGAAAGTAGCACAAGAGATTTTCTGTTGTGGTCACTGAAGCAAAAAGATAACGTAACAAGTCAGAATGTTTTAGATGAAGGCAAGACTTAAAAAGTGGAGTCTTTCACTTAGTAATAAAACAGCACTTAATCGAGGTGGAACAATTATGCCTGTTAAGTACCTTTAGCAGGGAATATAACAAAAAAAAAGACATTTTTCATATTAATTGCATTTTCAGGGTATAGTATTTCATATATTCACTATGAAAGAATTCCAGTTATATGTCAAATTAAACTGCTTGCATATAAAAAAGTAGCATCTTCTGTCCAGAAGGCAAAGCAGCAACTGGAAATGAAAGTGAATTCAAACACTCCTTGGCCTAAAGCAACAAGAAATTAAAAAAACCCAACCAAGTATAATGCAACAAAAAAATCCTTGTCATTGTACTTAGTATGGCCTAATTTTTCCTGTCAATGCAATGACTGTCCTGGTCTTTTTATGCTTCCTCAATTTCTTTTTGCGCTCTTTTCTCCTAATTCCCTCCATATTCTCTACGGATGGCTATGGATGTGCCATAAAATATACAATTTTTGTAAGAAAGAAAGGTGTTAGGAACTATGCTAAGAGGAATTCAAAGAATGAGGTAGGATGGACTGTATTACAGTCAGAACTTTACAATTTAGAAGAAATACTGCAGCATACTTATGACAAGTCATTAAAGATGTAACAGAGGTCAAGCTCCTCCCAGAATTTCCATATTCTTCCCCATTTTCACTTCCTCAGTAATTACTCAGTAATTAAATTTACATGAATTTTAATGACATTACTCAGAGGATAAAACCATGAGAATGAAAAGCAAAACCATGACAATGAAAAGCAATATGCATAACTACAACTGAATGCTCACAGATATCAGAGTAATACACCCACGTAAAGAAATTTTCTTTCTTCTAAAGAATAGGACATAATGTTAAAATCCTTGATTGAAAGAATTATGTTGACTAATTGAAAAAAATAGTCTATTAACTAGGAATTTATCATAATGGAAAAATTTAATGCTTAGCCGTAAATACATAATATGGTAAAATGTCTTCAAAAAAGACTATGACAGATCTTGATTCAAATTTGTACAGCTTGGAACACAATGATGTTCTGTTCCATGATGACAGACTTTCAAAGGAACCAGCTTTGCTGAGGGGATTATGATGCAAAAGCTTAACTGCAGACAAGCTCTTCCCTGATGTCAGAACAGAAATCTGTAGTTTCTCTGAATGACCTTAGCTTGATAGGATAGTGCTATAACTTCCCATTACACTGACCAAATCTGAAATCCTCTACAGTGTAAAAACTGTTCCAATGCCCTATGTATACATTTACATGCCTTGCAATGGGAGATCTCCTCAAAAATGTGGTGGAGGTATGCAGGAACCATTCTGCTGAGCTTCTCACAGGGACAAGGTGCTTATACAAACCCACTAATTCTTGGAAATACCCAAAGCAGTGTTCAGAGCAGGATATTTCAATCCTGAAATGAATGTTCAATCAGGATTAAAGGCCTTCTCCACTTTAGCACATGCCTCACCAGGAATTACTGAGAGAGGTTTGTGCTCATACCTCTGAATGGGTCTAAAGCCTAGGGGATGTGTAGGGAATCCTCAGAAGAAAATGTTAGATCCAAGAGGTATGGTTGTCTATTCAACACTCATGCTGGTTTTTTTGACTTCTGGGCTTATTTGCAGCTACTGTCTATGGAGCTATTCATGTTTATTACAGAATCATAGAAAATGCTCAGTTGGAAGGGACCCATCAGAACCTTTGAGTCCAACTCCTTGCTCTGTGCAGGACACCCCAAGAGTCACACCCTGTGCCTGAGAGAATTGTGCAAACCCTTCTTGAACACTGTCACGCTTGCTGCTGTGATCACCTCCCTGAGCACTGTTCCAGTGCTCAACTACCCGCTGGGTGAAAAACCTTTTCCTAATATCCAACCTAAATCTCCCCTGAGTCAGCTTCACGCTATTTCCTCAAGTTCTGTCACTGCTCTCGAGAGTGAGGTCTGTACCTGTACCTGCCCCTTCACTTCCCCTCGTGAGGATGCTGAAGACCACAATGAGGTCTCCCCTCAGAATCCTCTATTCCAGGCTGAACAAAGCGACCTCAGTCATAAAGCTTCCCCTCTAGATCTTTCACCATCCTTGTGGCTCTTCTTTGGACACTCTTTAATAGCTTAATGGCCAAAACTGCACATAGGTCTCAAAGCGAGGCGGCACCAGTGCAGAGCAGAGTATCAAAAGAAAATCTAATGTATCTTCTCAAGGTACAAAGGTGAAAATTCCTCATTTGACTAGCAACATGGAAAAAGCAAATGAAGACCTGAATATCAACTGTACCAAAATCTTGACTTACTTCTACTTCACAGAAAGCAGTAAGTGATCAGAGAGCCCATTTCAATGCATATGAAATACAAAATATATCTTTCTCATCCCTTCAACTTTAGCTGTTTTTCTACATAAAGGGTAAAACACCTTCTATTTTTTATCCTAGTTATCTGTGTACTGTAGCCTACTCTCCCTGCCTGTGATGCTACTGAAGACATAGAGGAAAATAAAAACTCTTTGATTTTTAGTATGACTTAGAAAGCCTCAAGCATCTTGTGCATTTCTGGCTGCCTATGATATGGGAAGATATTAACAGTCCTCTTATTAAAAACTTTTCTTCATCCCTTGGCATGAAAAACAGTAATAAAAAATTACTAGTGGAGTACCCAGCACAAAGGATAACACAGTACACAAAGTGATATAGATTACTCAATATAAATAAGAATTAGTATCTACTTATCATGAACATTTTTATTTCCAGTCAGTCTAATAGCTGACTCAGTTCAGTATGAATCTAAGGGTTCTGAAAGGATTTATGCATTTTACTGGCCAATAGTGTGAGGGTCAGATTACAATTGCAGTGTATCAGCTGCAGGAAAAGTAAATTCTACATAAGCATAGCAGTTCCCCTCTTAGACAATCTGGTCTTTGCACACTATGCACACCAATGATGCAGACAAAGGTAAAAGATAGCTCCTTAATCCTTTCCTGGTGAATCCATTCTTAAGAACCAAATTTCTTAAAAAGGGTGAGGGCTGGAGCTATCAGACCGTTCTGGATGACAAACAGCACTGAGAACAGAAGGGAAACAAGAACATGAACACATAAAGTAAAAAAACAAAAAAAAACAACCACCAAAATTGGGGGATGAAAGTATCTATCACTGCTTGTAAATTCTAAGAACAGCTGTAGTTTTTGTCCTTGCTTTTCTGAGAGTTAAAAGTCCAAGACTACAGAACAGGATAATCTGTGCGTACATTCAGCTGTGTATGACCGCCATTTTCAGAAACTGATGGTTCGATACCGAAGCAGTGCAGAAGGCGATGTCACATGTGACTATACATAGAAAATACACAGAGCCTCCTCACAGCAGGGTGGGAACTCCACCCCCTTGAGGGCCTCAAAAAATCTCTGCAGGGTAAATATATAGCTGATGTTGTAAACAAAAAGTAGAGCGAGACAGAATTCAGGAAACTCAGGCTAACTTCAGAAGATGTTTACATTGACTATAAAAACTGAAAATGGTATTTACATTGAGACAGGCTTTCTTCTTTTCTGGTTTAATACAGATTCTTTACTCAAACTTGTCAAAACCTAATGTATACACCTTCTAATTTTTAATCTGAATTTACCTGATGCAAACCTTTTTTTTCTTAAATTCACTTGTTTTATGTAAACTGCTTTTTAACATTTGCATCTATTACTGCTTGCATCAAATTTCATTTTATAGCATAGAAATGTTCCTAGTCTGGTAGTTTTGCTGATTACTGAATTTGTGAATGCATTTTCATTTTTATGCAGCAATAATTCTCAACTGGCTACTACAGTTTTAAATGATGCACTCAAAAGTATTATTCAACAATGTATTTAAATGTTATTTCACATTCTTGGACCATCATAGGATTTTTCATTCTCTCTTGCATTAGAAAATGGATCATGGGCAAGGCCTTGAGAGTAATACGTTAACTTGTCACTGTCATGGCAAAAAAAAAAAGGGGGGTTGTGTTCCACAAAGTACCAGTGAGAATTCTGCGGTTAATTCAAACCCCATGAACTGGATAGGCACTTATATCAATACGATTTCCGAAAATCCTTGCTTTTCTTTGTTTACTCCGTTCCTCCAAAGAAGCTTGCAGATTTGTTCACAGAATGTGTTTGCATTTTTCCAACAGAATATGAAAACCTGGAACAAGATCCTGGCCACACTGAAGTTGAAGGGATGTTTTCCATCAACTGCATGGAAGCTAGGATTTCATAGCATGGAGATTCAATATTATTGTGCCAGTTTACCATGCCAGTTTCCCATAAGCAAAATTTGAAGCTAAAACCAAAGTGGTATAATTTTCTTCTTAATTTGTATCAAAAGGTCCTTGCTAGTCAAATTACTATACCTGCAAATACCAAGCTTTGTGTTTAAGACTCAGTTCATGGAATAAATACAGTTCCTACAAACTCAAGGTTTTACGTTTTCAGATATTGATAGTAATACAAATGGCCTTGATTTCTGTTGAAAATTATTCACTTATCCCATAAATTACTTGAATTCATCCGGCTAAACTGTATGACATTTTACAATGTAAAGTGCTATTAATGTCCTCTGAAATTACACTTCAAACCATATTTAAACTCAAAGCCAACTTCCCACAAACCACAGAAGTCCACACTGGGAAAACATGAGGGTCTCCCCCACTCTGTTCAGTCAACATAATTTTTTCTTTAGAAAATCTAGTTGCTTTTTTCATAAACTGGGTTTTTTTTTTCCCACAGACTGGTGAAAACTAGTTTCCTGAAACTAGGTTATGCACTGACTTTGGTCCATTTAACAAGGTCAGACTGTTTATTCTTGACCAAATTCTTTCCCACTGTAAAAAGGTACTTCTAAATGCCACATTCCAAAACAGTGCCAGTAAGTCAATGAAGCATATTTTCCCACAAGACCTGATACCATGAACAGGCCCCTCCTTATTTAATTCTTCTAGTGATTAAATTACATAAGGTGCATGATGTCTTCAGTGTCCCAAATAATTTAAGTCTGTCAATCTGCAGCGCCAGCTGTGCCTTTATTAACTTACATAGTTTCATTTATTTCAAAGCAATGCTGTCTGAGCAGCATCAGACAGTAACATAGAGACTAAAAGACATTTAAGTACAAAATCTAAATGTAAAATAAAAAAACACCAAATGCAAAATTCACTGTTGAGTTAAAGACAGGCCTTCTTATTTGCCTTATAAATTGACTTAGGTCATTGAAGCCTTGGTGATTTATATCAGCTGAAGTATGTGGCTATTATGACCTACTGTAACAGACATAAGAAAATGTAAACCGGTAAAACAATTTCAACTTTTAATCTATGCTTCCAAACTGGTTTTCATTTTATGGAGCAAGAATACAAATACATCAACAAAATTAAGGAAAATACCATTATATTAAGAAGATACATATCTACCTCTGATCCTCTCTGTTTAGATGCTATAGTGAGCATGTTTTGAGATGTGTTCTTTATAATGAAACATGGCATCCAGATCAACCCAGCACACTAAACTTCACACCAAGATTTTCAAATTTACCAGCAATCTTCTTTTGCATTTTAAGAATGACTTGATTGTTTCTGTCGTTGCAAATGCAATATGAAGCAGAACTTTTAAAGAATCACGTGGAAAAATGTACATATAAATAAAATGGGGTTAAAAAGCATCAGTTACATCTTTTTTCTGAGAGGTACTGCCAATGAAATTACAGCACCAGTGGCGAAAGCACATTCTTTGACGTGATCAGTAATATATTTGCAAGGTAGTCAAAACTGCTCTGCCTGAAATGGATCTAAGAAGCAGATATTATTCTTAAGGAATATTAGAAGAAATATACTCAAATATTCAGACTGAATGTGTTTAAAAATAGTGTGTTTAATTATAAATTGATTCCAACAGAGCAGCTGAAATATACACTCCCCTCCCCCTGCCAATTAAAAAAAAAAATCAAAATCTCTCCTCTATGTTGTCTCACAGGAATTTTAAAACTTTCAACATGACTCTATGCACTCTTAACATGAATTTTCACATGAATTTTAAAACCTTCAACATGACTGTATGCGCTCTAACATGAAATCCATGTCATGCTCCTGTTTTGCACTTCAAGAACGCAGAAAGCATTTTAAAAAAAACCAAAAAACCACAGAAACTACCGCATTTCCACGAATGGTCTTAACATCTTGTAAAAACCCCCCAAATCTACTAGTATTCCATACTTTGTAGACTATCCTGTAAAAGAGTTAAGGTTTTTGTTCACTGTCACTTAAGAAGTGCCAGGCTTTATGCCAGAGTGAACCAAATTGCGAGTTTGACTCTTCCATGAAGACAGTCAGTAGAAGTGCTATTACAAGCAGGCATTTAGTTTGTATCTACCTCAATGTTACTGATTTTCCAAGTAGACTAAAAATTATTATGGAATTATTCTCTGAAAATAATTGCCGTGAGTGGTATTACAAGATGTTCATACCACTCTAGAAACCCTCAACTGACTTATGGTACTCCCAAAGATATTATACATTGCCAGATCCTGATAGCTTTCATTTTCAAGCTGATACCTTTCTTTAAGGGATAGTAAGATTCTCACAGACTTAGGCCTTGCATTTTCTTCTGCCCAAGATGTTTCTCCTATGCATATAACAACGTATACGTACACAAAACTTTCTGTGTTTTCTGGAGACACAACATCCTCAGGCTGTATTAATTTATAGTATCTTTTGCCTGAGATAAATTTAATCAAAATAGGGAACTCATTAATATTTATAGGACAGGTGAGGAGGGACAAGAACACATGAAATGATGATGGAAGTCATGCATTTGTTTTATTTCATAAAAAAGGTGTAGAAAGTCTTGTTTTCCTGAAAAAAATCAAACAGGAGGATATAGTTTTTCTCTATGACTTATTCCAAGTTCTCCACCCAGAAGCTCTCAGCTTTCTCAGCATTTTGCTGTATATGTTCCTGTTGATGTCTGTGACTTTAGTGTCTGCATTTGTGCACTGCTTCCCATTGCTCCTCTCAAAGATACCTTCTAAAATCGCCAGTTCTTTTGCATTTCCATTCAGATTTCAGTCAAACCTGCTCACCCACAAAGCTTAGATTCCTAATCGGCCTTGCATATGTCATGTATTTTGGGTGATGGCTCATATTATTTCAGCTATATATTGCACAAAAGTGCTTAATTGCTTTTATAAATTTATCCAAAACATATCACTGCTTTTATCCTTCAAGCAGACTTCACTTCAGGGAGAGCGGTTTCAGCTCCGCCCATATTCTGATGGAATCCTTGAAAATGGTGCTCTTTATGATGTACCAAAAGCCCAAATGGTAATGGCATCAGGATTGACTTGGGCTGGATTCATCTCAGCTGACTTAAATCTGAGTACTGTCTAGATGTTTGCAGTGGAACTTATCACCTTTGACAACCAGCAGAAAGAAGTAGGTACTTTTGGAGTCTGAGCTACATTAAATGTCTTCTTTAGATGGAGATATTTCATTCTACTGATTACACTGATTAAGAGATTACTTTTGATTACCACTTACTGAGTGAACTGAGGCTACTTACTCAGTGAATTAACTTCAGAATTGTATGTCTACACATTGTCAGATAAATCCCAGTGTTTCTGTGCCAGGAGATATTCACGTGGACTTCCAAGTTCCCTTATAGTAAGAACTATAAGTGAACTATAAGTAAGAACTATAGTAAGAACTATAAATTTTAACTCTTCCTTTCTCCATTTCCTTTCAACTGTTTCTCAGATATCTCCAAGAAATGGTTTTTGGTTTTAACAATAACACAATAATGTCTGGGACACACCTTCATAGTTTTATCCTAACTGGGAATGTATCACTACAACAGCTTTTTCAACTTTCTTTTGGCAGCGCACATATATTTGATATGTGCTCAGTGGGGATTGGCTGGACAACTGGCAGAGTTTGCTATGGGATCTATCTCTTGACTTCCTATTCACCACTTCATTTATTCAGGTCAGCATAGGACAGTAGTACCCTCTGAATTTCTTCAGCATTGATTTCTACCCCTCAATTTCTCCTAGCCCTCTGGGACACTATCAACTCCCCCTTTTTGAAAACATATACTAAGCCACTGAGCATTTTTAACTGATCAGACATTATCACCAATTTTTCCTCAGAAAGAAGAAAGCTCATCATCTGATTCCTGTAAGAGGAATCATGGTCCCTGCAGATCCGCGCAGTGTACAGGATGTAAATGTAGATTATTAGCTCATATCTAGACAAAATGAATGCTGAGGCACACTATAGGTTCAGTGACTTCTGTATGCTATCAGAATGAATGTTAGATGCTGATTTGTGCTGGTCTACAAAGGTACACAGCTAAACTCCTGTTCTGTATGAGAAATTTCCAAACTGCAGATTCTTGACATAAATTTTCCCTTCTGCCTGCGTGCAACTTGCCTGGGATCCTGCAACTAGTGAAGAGTTAACTCATTACAATGTCTGCTACTGTCAGGCCTCTTGGTTCCTTGCTTTGTGTACCTTCAGCCATCTCAGAAAATTGCCTACTGCTACCCTCCAGCATTGACTGCTGGGCTTCTCCGCTCTGAGGCCCAAACACATCAATAGCCAAGCGCTTCACTGTGGCTCTCAGCGATACAGTAGCAAATTTGATCTTTTTCTTGGGAAGCTACTTCATCCACTGTACAACCGCGGCATACACACCCTGCACTTGTTTTCCATTTTCTCTGTGCCCTCCACTGAAAAAAATTCTCCCTCTAAGTTAAGAAGCACAGCTAAATCTTTCTTTCACTGGTATCTGTTAGTTATCGCCTGATGTTTCTCCACGCTCCTTGTAGACTCCGTATCTCATCTTTAACTTCCAGACTAATAGCACCGGCTATCATAATTGTGTTATCCAAAGATGATTTTAAATTCCACATGCCAAAAAACTTTCCATCTTACATATCATAATGCTCTTGTCTGGAAGCTCTTCATTGAGCAGAGGATCATTCCAGCTGCCCCAGTGGATAAGCCATGAACATCCATTCCTCCGTAAACTACACGATAGGAGAACATAAGAATCTTTTGAGGAGGCATCTTTTTTTGCCGACATATACTTCATTGTTCCACTTAACGTTGCACTTGCAATCAGAACTTCACCAAGGCACTTGATCTGTCCTATCCTCAAACTTTCTCTCCTACAAATGACAGGGAAGATACTGCAGAGATTTACATACCTCTAAATGTCCGGGTTTTGTTGAGTGGCATAAGATGTGATCATCATCCAAACTTGCGGTGTTTCTGTGTCCATGGAACTGTAAGCTCTAGGATTTGTACCCAATATGAGCAAAAACAGTTTTGAAAGGGTTTTGAAAAGTGATAGGTGAAGGGAGAAAAACTCGTAAGAACTATTTCCAACACTGAAAATTAAAATGTCTTACTCTTGTTAACTTACACAGCTTTTCAGCTCAAATAATTTTGCAATGGTGAAATGCATAAATAAATGTTCTGTAATGTCCAGTACAGCTGTGGGGTTGATAGTTCTGTAGAGATGCAAGTTTCTTGTCTTCAGTGGAAACTCCCCCATTCATAGATTGTGCGTGTAATGTAAAAGAACTCTTTCGGAAGCAATTCACCATCCACTAGGCATTATTCCTCCTGCTCCACAGAACAGAATATATGCTTTTTCAGATCCTTTGTGCTAGGAATGATGCTGTTAAAAATGTTTGTTCCAAAACCAGATCATTCACTGAAAGTACAGCTGAAAAATCTGTGCAGTACAGGACTAAAAATTACTGTGGACTGTCTTTGCCACTATCTACTGAACTGTTCCAGTCCCAGCCAAAGAACTCTTCTCTGAATTGCCTCCAAAGTTTTTCTGATATTGTACTTCTTCCCCATCCTTTGCACTTGTTTGATACTATATACTTCTAACAGTTACAGTGAAAAGTAAGTAGTACAGCATTAAGGGTACTGTTTATTCACTGCAATGAACAGCAATTCTTTAAAGGTAAGGGTATTAATTTTGGATTATAATAGCCATACGAAATATGGCACAGTCATTTCAGAATCATACGTAAGGGTAAAGCCCAAGAACTAGCTGAAAATACATCTCCTCTACATATTTCTTCAAAACTTATTTCTTCTTTCCTGCTGGTGAACAATGAACTAGCTGTTTACATGGCAGGTTTCCATGGCTACAATCTTGCATGGGGCCCACATGGTACAACTTATATCATTGTTAAATCAAAAAATATCTCCTGCTTCCTAAGCAGAAAGTCCCTACTCTCATTATTCCTCTTTTAAATCCACAACATGACTTCAGAACTCAATCAGCATGAACTTGAAGGTGGTTGTTTTCCCTCCTTTTTTTGCATCAGTTTTCTGATGTTTCTGAGCTGATTAATTGCTCATGTTTCTTAATGCTAGTTTTTCTTGGTTTTTTTTCTTTTTATCATCTGTTCTTTGTCACCCAGGCCCAGTAAATGATGAAAACTCTGATCCTGTTTCAAATCACACTGAACTTTAAAAGCAAAAATGTACTACGTCTTCAAATAGTATGCAGTCATTAGATTTTTTTTATTATTTTTTTCTTCTTTACTGGAAAGCTACTACAAGATGCCAATGTCATTACGATAGTTGCCCTGGAGAGCAGAACAACTTGCTGACTGCAAATGAATTATCCACAAATCAACTCTTCCATGCTGATCACAAGTTTAAAGCATATTTTCATAGACTGTATCTGCAGAACAAGATTGCCTTGAATTCACTACAGAAATATCCAACACAATAGTTAATTTACCTGTTCCTTTAGCTGTTCTGATTCACACTTGAATTCTACAGACTTTTGCAGTAGACAACAACTTTGCACATTTTAGAACAATTCTAAGTTTTATTTTCAAATCTCCTTAATTACTTTAGCATGCCTCATTCAGTAACTAATCCATGACCGTATTGCATATTTCACAGAACCAGTTTTACATTTTATTAGACCAATTTCAACTACTGCTACTCATCTGACAGACCTAAACAAAACCTCAAGCCCCGCCTTGTACCGCCAAGGTCTGACTTTCAGTCAGGAGCAATTTATTGAACTATATTGGGAGCTTTTGATATATACTAATATATCCTGGCTGGTTTTGTACTTTTGAAAAGCATTCTGCAGTCATCTTTCATGACACTTATATTTAACTGAATTATTTCTTAATCTCTGCACTTACATGACTTTTCCCTGTTTTAGAAACCGTAGTACTTCTTTATTTACAAACAAAGGTAGTTTATCTGACCAGAATCTCTTTTTCCAATATCTTATAAACATAGAATTGTTCTGGAGTTTCAGACAAGAAGATTCTGTTATAACTGTACCATCTTCTGATTTCTTTCAGTAAGAAAATATTCCATTTTCATGGCAAATCTTACTGATCCCCAGAGTGCTTTTGGCTTCTTTGCTTTACCTCGATTACAAAACCCCATCACTGTCGGCCTCTGTGGTATCTGTGTGTTTGAAGAATGCAAGTGTCCTTGGGTGTCTCTCTCTTCTTCCTCTCTGCAGCTTTCAATACCCAAGCCTGCTTGGATTGATGGTTGCCCTTGACATATATTCCATGGCCTTACAGCAGACCTGAGCAGCTGAGGCCAAGTATAAATTCTGACTCACTGTCAGTGCTGGGCTGCCTAGATATGTTACCAGAACTCTCCTTTCTGCTCCTTTTCCTCACCATAGCATACGATGCTGAAATCAGCTTCCCTAGGATTTTCAGTAGGCATCTCTATTATCTGAGCTGGGAAAATGTACATCTACAGGTTGCACACAAAGTAAAAAAATCACAACCAGTCTCCTAAAGGGTTCATTTTTACATCCAGGTGTTTACTTCCACAGTAGTCTATGTTCCTGCTTATTTGCATATACTGATTTTTATGCTCAAGTCCTTTTTGAAGGTTATTTTTGTAAGCTACTTCCAAGTTTATCCAAGCTTTTCTGGCATCCCCTGTTTCATGGAAGGTCTGACCAGGTTTTCAGCAATCAGGTAGGTTGTCATTCATTGATGCGACTTGCCAGGTTCATCCCAGTTCCAGATGGGGAACATTGCAACCAGACTTCCCACTCCCTCTGGACTTTTTCAACTTGCTGTCCTTACAGGCATTCAGTTCTTGCTTTCAGAACATCTTTCATCCCTACTTGTGGAACTTTCAGGTTGTATTTTTGCTTCTTTAGTGAAGGGTCTCTTTTTTTATATCGCATTTTAATTTTTTGGTCTTTCATAGCCCCTTATTGAAACTGTAGCCTCCTCTGGTTTTTAAGACCATCTCCATTATTTGATCGGTCTCATCTTAGTAAACTTGCTTTATTCCTTTCTTTGGAAAATGAATTTTGCTTTAACATTTACGCCAATCCATCTGGCCTGCTGACAGCTGTTTCCATGACAAGTGGAGCTCATGAAGTGCATTTCTGACAAAGCTGACTATACAATGAGCATCAAATCTTGAAGGGGCAAATACAGAGATACGGAACTGGAATGGACTACCTCAGTCATCAAGATTTGCCAACTTGTATCAAAGAAATTTGCCATGTTCCCTCTCAAAATTATTTATATTTCTTGCCTGCACTTGTCCTACTGTAGGGTGCTTCAGAATGTCACTAGTTTTCTAACTTCCTGACACAAATTATTTACGTTATTTGAAGTTATTTAAGTTAATTTAAACTAACTAGTTCTCATGCCACCATTGGTTTTTTAATGTGTTCCCTCATCTGGGTCCTTGATGATGTTTTTAGGTACCAATTGTATGTACTGTTATGATTCATTTTGTTAATGTAATTCAGATCCTTCTTGCCTCACAGAATTGAGTGTCCCTTGTTCTCTGACTATTACACAGAAATCGGTCCTTCCCCATGACAGTTCCCATCCAAAAACATCTCTCAAACACAGAGAAACTGAGCAGCTTACAGGATTCTAGATGAGGTCTGATCAACTAATTTGTGTTGTGGCAGCAGTATTTTATTATTTCTTATAAATTATCCTACATGTAACAGTCTACATTTTCATATGTTCTTTCCATGCATCTAAATGATAACTCAGTCCATATGTGATCTACGCAGCTTGCTACCAAGCTATCTGTATGATCCCAAAACTGAGGAGTTACTCTTGTAGCTCAGTAATTCTTTTAGCGTAACATATCTTCCTCTGGATTAATCCACCTAAATGCTGAAAATTCAAAATATGGAGAAATCTAGTTGAATTCTTTGGTGCCCTATAATTTACTGAAATCTGGAAAATCTACGGCTAATATACTTCCACTATTTATCAAATGATTTCTCTTACCACATTTTGCAAGGATGAGTATATTACAGGTATACCTAACTGACCTCTTTAATGCAACTAGAAGGCATTGGTCATCTGCTACCACTTACCATATAATAACAAAGAATATAATGCAGTTAAGTTAAGAATGGGACATGGAAGGCTGGACATGAAGGAAATTTCTGAAAGTGGTTATATAGAGGTTTTGGAATTGTCGCCCATGGGAAGTGATGGAAACCCTAATTCTTGGCACATTAAAGTTATGGGCAAAACATTCGAAATGCAACAGAGAACAATCTTACTTGTTTCACAAAAGGGACTGGATGATTTCTCAGCTCTTCTCCTTTTGAGCTCAAGAATTCCACACCAGCAATGCTGAACAAGTACTAAATATTGTTAGGCTAAGAGGAATTTCCTGGGCTGTACCTGTACAAGGCAATTCTCAATTAGAAATGCCTTCTGCAGCAGGACTTTGGCCAGTGTGAAGAGAACATTTACAGTTACTTTCTCTGCCATAGCAAAATGGTATCAAAGACTTATTTTTATTGCACATTAAGCCACAAGAGCACTTCTGTCAGCACTGTACGGACACCTGCCTTCACTCTGGAGCAGCAGGAGCTACAAGGAGAGTATGCTATTTGGTCTGCTTCTCTTTATTTGGATGTCTCACATTCAAGTACCAAACAGGCCCATGCCTGCTTACTCAATGTGCTCTGATAAGAGCATACCTTGAGGCTGTATTTTAGTGTTTCAGGATAGTTTGAAATTATGTGGGAACAGTTTTGTAAATACACAGGGAGAGACCTTGTCAAACAATCAAATTGTTTTTACAATCCAACCCACTCAATTATCTCTGGGAGTAGATGTAAAAACAGACCCACTTAAATCAACAGAGAAATAGTACAAGGAAGATGTAAATCACTGGGTGGGGGAAATGCACCACATATTTTTACATTTGAAAACAGAAGACAGAAATATGGTCACATAAAAGCAGGATGCTCTTTTATAATATAGAGAAAATACACAGTAGTAATTTTCTCCCTTCCTTTCTCCCTTTTACAACCCCTGCCCCAATCTTCTTAGCAGATTAAGCACAGTCTGTTCCTTATAAAGTCAGTTCTACATTCTACAGTCTGTTCACCAGATCGTTCTTTGAAAACTCTAATGCAGTACTGTACCATTACTAACATCTAGTGTATCTTTTTAAATGAGAGAGGAGAGGAGAGGAGAGGAGAGGAGAGGAGAGAAGAGAAGAGAAGAGAAGAGAAGAGAAGAGAAGAGAAGAGAAGAGAAGAGAAGAGAAGAGAAGAGAAGAGAAGAGAAGAGAAGAGAAGAGAAGAGAAGAGAAGAGAAGAGAAGAGAAGAGAAGAGAAGAGAAGAGAAGAGAAGAGAAGAGAAGAGAAGAGAAGAGAAGAGAAGAGAAGAGAAGAGAAGAGAAGAGAAGAGAAGAGAAGAGAAGAGAAGAGAAGAGAAGAGAAGAGAAGAGAAGAGAAGAGAAGAGAAGAGAAGAGAAGAGAAGAGAAGAGAAGAGAAGAGAAGAGAAGAGAAGAGAAGAGAAGAGAAGAGAAGAGAAGAGAAGAGAAGAGAAGAGAAGAGAAGAGAAGAGAAGAGAAGAGAAGAGAAGAGAAGAGAAGAGAAGAGAAGAGAAGAGAAGAGAAGAGAAGAGAAGAGAAGAGAAGAGAAGAGAAGAGAAGAGAAGAGAAGAGAAGAGAAGAGAAGAGAAGAGAAGAGAAGAGAAGAGAAGAGAAGAGAAGAGAAGAGAAGAGAAGAGAAGAGAAGAGAAGAGAAGAGAAGAGAAGAGAAGAGAAGAGAAGAGAAGAGAAGAGAAGAGAAGAGAAGAGAAGAGAAGAGAAGAGAAGAGAAGAGAAGAGAAAGAATAAGTAATTTTATCCTCACATCAACATGTGAAGGCCTATATCTGCTGAATACATTTTTCTTGCACCAATCGGACTGTGCTGTTGCCAAATGACTCCAAATTTCACCCTGAGGTGAAAAGGCAATGCCTCACAAAAGCAGAATTAAGAGGAACCTAAGTAATATTATCAGGCATCAGATTTAAAACAAAATAAAAAGCTTTTCTCACAGTGCCGAAGTTAACTGTAGCCCAAAGTAGAAATGGTTCAAAAAGTAAGCAGATTAGTTTATGGAGGATGAGTATTTCAGGAATTTTTATAGACAATGATCTAGATACAAGCTCCAGCATTGGAAATTGCTACATTTCTGATTGCTGAAAGCTGCTTCTTTCTCCCCCTCCTAGGCATCCTCTCTTGAACATTGTCCTTTGATAGATAGTCAACCTTTGGTCCAGCCCAGCAGAAACTTCCTTTGTTCTGATATGAACTGTGCTCTAAGTTGCACCTCTGCTCCTTTTTTCCATCAGCACAAGGTAAATTTATTCTGCAGGGTTGCACTAGTGCAGCTGCAGAGCTGCCGAACATGTTCAGCTCAGTGTGGACAAACTCTGTCCTCACCTACCATATATTCCCATGTTTGCAGCTCTGGAAAGGGGTTTTCTGACACAGAAAATATTCTCATGTGAAGCCAATTTGCTTGTTTACTGTGAAATAATTTACTTTCTTTGAAAGATTAAAAGATAGGCTTTTTATGGCTCATGATAAACCCGGGTCTGAATCAGAGCACAGGGCTGCATTCTCGGCATTCCTGACAGGTCTCAAGGGTGAGTCCTGGCATCAGCTGAAGAGGAACAGCACAAAGCGGTGAACACAGGTCTTGGCACCGTGGGGGCAAAAAATACTTCCCTGATACAGATGTCCTTAGAAGTTTTGTTACAGTCAGATACAGTAATAGCCTTAAATGAACCAGTTAACTGGTTCATCTAACACCTTCAGAACTGCGTAAATCAGCACGAGCTGTGAGGTTCTGAAAAACATTTCTGCCTTTGAGTTACTTTAGTTATTCGAGGTGTCAATTGAACACTTCAGATGTGGTTTCATACTTCATTCCAACAAATCTTAAGATTGTGACTAGGGAGTGGATGACCCCATCTTCCTGCTCACCCTCCCCTGTGTGTCAGTGCTTTCACTCAAGCGGCCATGCAGTGATTTGCATTTACTAAGCTACCTGAAAATTAGTAACTACTCTGTACAGGGTTCGCTCTCAGACTGCAAGGGAACAACCACGGATGCTGAAGAAAGGGAAGTGATGGAAGTGTGCAGTCAAAAGCAGGACCATCCTTTCACGGATCCTTATGCTGACTGTGAAACAGGACCTGTAGATAACCTCTATGATGTGTCTCTAGAAGTAACAACTTTGTCATGAATCCTCCTTCTCTATGAGAACAGCTAGTACGACTCTTCCAGACAGGCCATAAAAATGTAAAGATTCTTATGATGAGCAACAAAAATTAAGTAGGTTTTGAAAATTATCTTATATGATTATAATGCAGTTGAGTAAGAAACTTCTAGTTTCCTAATTTTGTTAATGTGTATTTCCATACTGCCCTTTGATTAATATTGTGACATTGAACAATCTGTTTTGTCACTGTTATTTTCATATAAATCTGGGTCTTCTTAGTGAACATCTGATCTGAGTGAAGTCATCATAAATGTATCTTAAAATGTTTCTAGTTATCTGCAGACCTCACCATCAACATGCCGATAATGATTTTCGTTCTTAAGATGACTCCAGAGATAAATGACTCATTTTATGTGATGGAAACAACCTTCCTAGAGGGTGTTGGGAGGATCCAATGCAGATCCCTCCAGATGTTAAAGTATCAGAAAAATTCACTAATTTTTTCACAAAGCCAGACATGTGGACTTTTTTGCAGAACTGTGTATTAGCAGGAAAGACAGATTTTTCTTAAATAAGACAACAATTTTAATCTTACTGCACTTCTAAATAGCCACAAACTCTCAGCAGCAGCACTGACAAACTCAAAACCACATATTTTGATCCACTGGATGTCTGTCTGTGACTAACTTTCCTTTTCAGGGACATTTGGACTAGACAAATGCACCATAATGAAAGAACTGGAGATGAGGGCCCAAATCTCAGGTGATGTGCTTACTCTCAACAGTGAACTGCACACCAAAACAGTGCCACTTCCACCTGTCAGAGTGAGGAAGAGTTACGATCTTATTAAATCATGCATGAGATAAAATCAAGTATCGCTGTACTGATTTGTACTGACTTCATTAGGACACTTTTTAACACTTCGTTTGACCCATGGCAGGTGGTTGCTTAATTTCCATAGGTCTCCTTCAGTGTCTGATGGTGACTGTGAGCTTTAAATAGATTGTCAAGTCAGGTTCTTTTAGGGATCCTCAATGTATCTCAGGTTAAAGCCACACTGCAAGAGACTCAGAAGACGTGTCCACAAAAAAAAGGAAAAAAAGCCCCACAAACACAAGGCAAAGCAAAAGAAAGTCCTCTGCCTGGGTTCTCATTGATCATATTGTCTCAGACAAGAGTTTACATTTACTTTATTTACTAACAGAGGGCATTTATTGGAAAATTACAATGCAACAGTGGGCAGGAAACAGAAAAGTACTCATTCCTCTTTGAAAGAGAGTTTTTCTGTCTGTTTGTTGTTGTTGTTTTTGTTGCTGTAACTAACTTACACATTTGTTTTTACAAAGTAAGCCCTGTTAGTGAAAATTATTTTATGCTCCCTTGCTACTATACCAACAAAATTAAATCCAAGCTCTTGCATGATGTGACATTTAAACCATTTGCACTGAAGTGACTGCCAGAAATGAATGGAAAGTTTTTATCCTGAAGAAATACTCAAATAAAATACTAGCACAATCTAAAATTATTTACTGCAAGTAACTACAGAATATTTTGTATCTTCTCTTCTAAAAAAATCTATTTAGGGTCTAGTATTCAACAACTTAGAGCATCAGATGAGAAAGTTCTCCCTTCTGTGTTGGGTAAATCTGAAAACAAGTGGATTTTTTTTTTAAAGGAAGACATAAACCAACTTTGTTGGCATTTCATGGGGAAAAACCCTCAGTAGTGCTGACATCTAAGGTAAAGCACACATGTTTTCAAAGAAAGTATTATAAGTGTGTTACAAATGCTAACAATTTTGCCAGTTTCACTCAAGATCCTGATGCAGGCCAGGTTTTAAAAGCTGGACAGCCTCAGCTCAACCTAGATGCTCTGATCACAACTGCGTGCACTTATCTCACTTAACATTCTTGCATGCCATGATTCAGCTTCATTTCCTTTCTTTAATGCAGTCAAAAGTCAACAAAAATAGATAAATGGATTATTCCTTTTCGATAATACAACTTCAGATTTTCCAGACACCCACTTGCTCCTTTGCTCAGAGAAAGTCAGAACTGAGTGCCCATTTTTCTGCACCAGGAAAAATGTGACAGTTCATTAGTTTCTGCTATCCAACTCTAAAATTACAGTCACATCAATCTACCTCCTCTGTCCTCTGTGGAGCTTCTCTGTTATCACAAAGCCTATTCAAAATTTCCCCAAAGGCCAAGACCAACACATGAGAAAGAGTCTAACTTTGCACGAAACCAAAAGCATGCCCTATTAGCCAGCGTCTGAGACACCCCCGCCCAGCCTCATTCTTTCTAGCGCTGCTATTTCAGAGCCGGATCAGGTCTCAGTCTGAACACAGCTGGGAGCAGTGATCTCCACCCTGCCCCCCCGAGCCTGCGTAACATTAGTTTCAATCTTTTATTCATTCACTGACTGAAATATCAAGAGGTTTCTTTAAATGACAGCAATATGCCTGGACTACCGGTCTGCCAGAAGGATTCTTTAGCATTGTGTAAATAACTGGCTGTTAGAGAGAGACTGCTTTGAAGTTACCATTTGCAGCACCCAGAGCACTTGGGTTGGATCTGTTTTTACTGGGTTACTTTCATGGCGAGCTCTTTTTGTCCCATCTGAAGAGTTTCTTTGTGAGCAATGAATGAGGATGCATCTTGGGAATGGTCTGATACTTCAAAAGATGATTCTTGTAGTTTATCTTGCAGTAAGCTTCTCCTCTGAAGGAAATGCTGCAGAGCCCTTGCACGGATCACAATGATAGTCTTTTATCACTGAGCTGTCTGCAATATCAGTATCCAAAACAAATCTTTGCAAGCTATGACTTCTATTAACTGATATATGTGTAGATACTTTCTGTCTTTCATAATGCCATACTTTTTTCTGCAAACACTTCAAAACAAAGCTGGTCTTGCTGAAGTCCATGAAAGTTTACTCACTGCCTGGTGAATAACCACAATTTAGACTATTTTTGGAATGATAAAGTCAAGAACGTCTTTATGTTCAAAAAGTTTGGGGGTTTAGGGTTGTTTTGTTTAAATGTGTTTCCTGTACTAAATTTCTACGGAGGTGAAAAAAAAAGAATTTGCACACCTAAGCAGCTAGCCAAAGGTAGAAGTTAAAATCAGAACAGGAAAATTGATAGCTAAAACTGATTTAGTAGAAGTTCCCAATCAGCAATCAGTTTGTAGGAGCAGTGAAGACTGACATTTAAAACCATACCACATTTATTGTATTATAAGTAACACACCCCTATAGTTTTCTACACACTCAGACAGAAGTTTATTTTGAAGATGTTGAACACTGAATGTTTTAAAATTGATAATTTTTTAACTTAAAAAGACCATGGTCATAGCTGGTTTTGTGTGGGTTTTTTTTTTTAAATAAGAAAATAATGACACACTAAGTTCCAGGTGTGAAAGCCATTGCTTATGTTTATGCCCATATACTTGATTTATCCTTGATCACAGAATAGTTCAATTATTTGAATACTCTTTAGCTTAGCTGCAATGACACTTGGATGCTTATCTGAATACAGTACAAACCTGCGTGTGGATAATCCCTTAGTCTGAACAAGTCTTGTTCACAGCAGTGCCAACTGATGGGTTTTAACACATAATTTCTAGCATGCAAGAAAAGGGAGAACTGCTGAAAAAACAAACTAAATACTTAGATACTTGAGCAAATATACATACTTTACAAAGCAATCCTGAAAATGTTCTCTTACGAGCAGGATTTTGCTGTGGTAGATGCACTCTAATTCTGGGTCTTTTGACCTTCCTGCCTAAGAAAGCTACATGATCATGGAAAAAATCCTGCTTAGTTCTGAAGGTATATGTCTTCATTTCATGCAGAATTTTTCAAAAATGTCCCGCTGGAAACCTTATTACATTCTGCAATTTTAGCTTAAATAAATTTATGGATCAATAGAAACACTCACTGAAGCTGCTACTGACTGATAACTGGGAAACAAATAGGAGCAATTCAGAAAGAACCTTCCTCTCCTTTTCCTCTGTTTTGATTTACATGACCAATCTCCCCTGATCTCAGCAGCCAGATTCTTTCAGTTTTGGATTAGACAACATCCTACAGACAAGGAAAAAAACTGGCCCTAAACCACAGGTTTACATATGTTTTAAGTGACAAGGATACTTTCCTATGTTTAGCAAGATGATATGACTGCTGTTGCTTCCTGCCTTCATTCACTCTGAAGCCGGATGTCTATAGTTACATCACATAACAATGGGAAGACCCTTGCACAAACTACTAAGAATGAACTGCTTTACATCAGCATGAGCCAGGCTAATTTCTACAATATGGCATAAAACGCAAAGTGGATCCTTTCAGTTTCTTTTTTCAGCAGTTCGCCGTTTTCTGTCTTTATCATAAGAGCTACTGTCACGGCAGTTGTGATATTGAGAATAGAAAAAGCAAACAAAAAATCAGGAGCGGGCAACAAACCCAAAAAGATACCCAACATGCACACAGCATGGCAGCTCCTCAATATGCTCCAAGAGATGCTGTGCCAAGCTACAGCAGCTGATTCTGGGGGCAGGGCCAGCAAGCATGGAAATGGGGTCAAAAAGCAAGGAGCCGGCAGGGCTTCTCCAGCGTTAATGCAGGGAGGGCTAAACCTTCTGCAAGTGAGCTCATGTCTGAGCCAAGGAAAACCAGGAGAGCTGGTGGGAGAGGGGCAACAGTGGCAGGAGGCCTAGTGATACTGGGGGTGCTCTGTAACAGCTGGCTTGAGAAACAGCTGTGATTTTGGCTGCCAGGTCCACTTGAGCTTCCTCCAGCAAAGCCCTATTTGGAATCATTCAGTAACATATGGAAGCAAGCACTGAATCCATATTCACAGAGGTGGAAAATCAGAGCATGATGGTGTAGCATTTCCACAAGTATCTGTGGGTTTTTTTCAAGCAAGATACCCGGAGTTCAGCAAGAGATTTATCTTAAAATGGATACTTCAGAAACTTTAACCCTACCTGTCTGACTTAATATACAAAGGAAGTCAATATCACTGCAGAAGCTTGCCTGATGGGAGTTTCAAAAAACCAGCACATATTTATTATCCCTCAGTAATCAGTCATGATTTAGTTTAGAGCCAGTAGTCAGTAACTGATTACTTGCACAATGCAATCACAACAACTTCAGTTCTGGCTGGAAAGTAATTGTTTTCACAGACACAAGTAACTTCAATTGTAGACACAGTTCACACTGCTACATAAAAGAAAAAAAAGCCTTCAGAAACTTACCACCGAGGTAAGAGCCATCTGGAAACTGTAGATTCGTGCAAGGCCAAAGTCAGCTAGCTTGATCTGCCCGTTGCTGGCTACAAGGATATTTTGGGGTTTCAGATCCCGATGCACCACACGATGTGAATGCAGAAAATCCAGTCCCCGAAACAGCTGAAGCATCATATCCTATACATAAAGAAGAAACCAATATGCAGTTATCAAGACAAGGTGGCAAGCAAACAAGTAAACTCCAGCCATAATCTGCAAAACTAATTTAATAAATATTGACTTAAATATGTGCACAGGAGATAAAACCAGCTATTAATATAAAACGGACAGGATGTTGCTAGAATGAACGGAATTGAACCAATGTCCTTATCAAGTTAATGTATGGTTTCCAGTTTAATTATCTGAGGCTGATTAACAGTAGTATAAAGATTAGTCAATATAGTTAAAAAAATAGCAAAAGTATGTCTCTAAATCCCAGGATAACTTCAAAAGAATGCTGCCCAAGTAAGAAAAAGACATAGCAGTTTTTTACCCTTAACTTTAAAACCACATGCCACTTTGCATTCTCACTAGCTTATGCTTTCTCCTGCTGTGGTGAAATGAAATGTTTTCATTCATTTTAACAGGCACAAGGACCTGTTTCAATCAGAAATACTGTATAAATGATGAATTTAATTTTATTTAATGTTACAGAGGGAAAATGTTCACTTGGCAAAGCCTGTTGTATAGAACTTACTGAATAGGACAGAAACTACCTTAAGTTTACCACTAAAACAGTATGATAATCATAAGGAACAGTTTTGATTCTTCTGTTTTGTTATAGTGATACAATCTACCATGACATTTCCACAGCTGAAGTAACTATTTTATCTGTACTCATGTTTTGACATTAATCTTAGTAATGTGAAAAGAATGAATGAGCGAACTCAAAACCAAATACTAGAAATCCCCTGAATTCCAAATTAGAAGGATACTCTCAACTCGAAAACTGTATTTGCAAAACAGGCATTTAGAAAAAGGTGCTGTAACAAGAAAGAAAAAAAATGGATAAAGAAGTTTATTTTCTGCATACACTTGACTTGAGTTCATGAAAATGCAGACCTGTGCGTGCTGGTGGCATACACCCTTTCCATAATCTGTGCAGCAGGGTGTCCTCCAATCCTGCTGTTATCAACCAAAATGATCTTGGAGAAGGGCATGGCATGAAATATGAGAAAAGGAAAGAAGGATAAATTGAAGCTGGTTGCTTTTGTTCTTTGTGGACTTGGGCATGTTGCAAGTTAATATTCAAGGCACACTACTGAAAGGAATTGTATCTGAACACGGGTGCAAAAATAGCTCAAAACATTCAGCTTGATAGTATTGGTTTAGCTAGATGCATTAATAAGGTACACTTTACACACATTGCTAAATAACTTAATACAAAATTATTATTTTCTTGTAATGTTTCCTGACCATATCTACAGAAAATATTGTAAAATACATACATATTAAGTTTGGAAGCTCTTACCTGACCTCTGAAAAAACATGGTCATTTCTGTATACAGTCGGCTCATAAAGCAATCAGCTTTTATTTGAAGATCCCAACGATGAAGATTTTACAATGAAATTATGGATGCTGTGGCAGTATCAAATTATTATCACCTCTGAAGGAAGGTGGTAAACAGAGAAGCCCATTTCCTGTTAGCTGATGCCTTTTATCTCCTTTGCTTTCCCAGGAAAAATTGGGAACTGATAATTTTGACAACTGGTATATTATGGTTTGGACATTTAAAAGAAATATGCAAAGTATATTGAATCCTCTTGTATTCATATAATTTTTCTTTGCAGCTCAGAATTTTTTAAGAACTAGGGCTACAGCTCTGCAGGTTTCAGTCAGCAGTAGAATAAATACGTCACATCTGCTCACTCTGTGCCATTATGGCTTTTATCAGATCCCTAAAGTCTTCACATCAGCCTTACAGACATGGCGAACATGCCAAGAACATTTAGGCATACAGTTATTTTAAGTATTAACTTAGTTGTTTCACTGAATTCGGGCCTATTATTTTTTTCATTTCAGGTTGACATAATATCAAATAAGAAAATGATTTACAGAACTGAAGAATTTGTCAATAGACCCTGTCAAGTCCCTTTTTGGTGATATTTATGCATCCTACTAATTTGTCAACTCTGTAAGCTCATTCAGGCAGTTACCAAACATATGAAGAATATTTTTTCCAATAACTGATGCTGGTTTTGTTTCAACTTTCTTCCTCAAGCTCAGCATAACACAATTCTGTTCTGCTCATTTCAAGCTGCAAGCTATGTCTTCAATTTCTAAACTCAGAGTCTCCTTCCAGCCACAGGTAAAAAAAGAAAATATTTGAAAATGGAAACTCGTGTATCTTCGCCTCTACCCATCAGACTTAAAGGATGAATATCGTTTACAGAAGTTCTCTTCACACAAAAATTGAGATGTGCTGCAGAGAAGTGTACTGGGAAAGTGTAAATTTAAAAGGTGTTAGGAAGAAGAAGAGCAACTGGAGGGAAAAAAGTGCTTTATCTCCTCTTCCAGGAAATTCAGAGTTAGTCCATATAGGCTATTTTCTAGTATTCAAGTTGGACTCTTGATTACACTTATTACTTACTATTACAGGTATTAACAGATTTCAGTTCAAAATTATCTTGGAACAACAACCCGAAGTTCCACAGTGTAAAGAAGGCCACTTGGATGTAAAAAGACTGTTTGCTATTTGTGATTCATTACTGTCCTGTTTTTAAATTCTCAGCAACTTAGAAAAAGAGCAGAAGCCAAGATCACAGCATAGGCTTATTATTATGAACTTTAAATACAGAATACCAAATGGTGCAACTTAGAATTTTGTGCTGCACATAAGCCTAGTCAAAAACCATCAGGCCTTGTATTTGGAAAATTATTTCGTTCACTTGGTCAGCCACTTGCAAGAAACATCAGACTGGGTCTGGGCTGTATGCTTTCTATGACACTGTAACTAACATCAGAAGATACTAACCTTTGCTAGCAAATTGGATAAAGGCTGTAAACATGCACAAGCCAGATCACTACCTAATTAAATCAGGATAATTTCACTCATCTGACGGAAATGCATCCATTTTTATTAGCGACGAATACATCACAAATATATCTCAATTACCAGGTTCTAGAAATAACTGCAAGAGAGTCTTCGTGTGCCTCAAGGATTTGTTTTTCCCATGTCTGCTTTTTCCTGAGAAATTTTCTGTGGTAGATAGATATACCACACTTTGGAATGACAGATAAAGTCATGTTTCAAAAGTTAATTGAAAAATGATCAGTTCTATTCAACAAATAAGAACCTTCATGCCTTAGGAGATTGAAGGAACAAGCTCTAATGAGTCATGATCGACCCTCTACTGATGTCTATCAGTGTTCTTTGGATATTGTATGTTTGCAAATGAAGACACAGAACGTGCTGAAGATACATACATACATTATCCCAATGCAATTATTTTCAGACAATCACAGCTTTACAATTTTTTTCCTTTTCAGGATACATTTTCAATGCCATCTATGTGCAAATATAAAATATTTACCCATAACTCAATTGAAAACTGACCTATTTTAGGATGCAATGAACAAGTACATTTTCTTTAGAAGAAAACATGTAGTTTCAATTTTGTAAGAGATACATAATGGAAACAGGAGCAAAATTTGTTATGGAATGCTGCATCTTTGCTTGTTCCACCATATAGGGTATTGATGATGATTGCTCGTCTGACATTTACTGAATTTATCAGCTCTGAATGTCAGGACCAAATTATGATGAACTTTTCAAGCAATATTATGTCATGAGTCTCAATAATAAACAGAAATAAGTCCTGCATATTCTTCCTCTGTGATCAGTGAGGATGGGGATGGGCTCGGGCTAGGCTGAGCAGCTGCTTCTGCTGCCTGTGCCAAAGGCAATATTCATGGCTCTCATTTCCCGACTGAGAAACAGAAAGCCCTGATTTCCTACACACTTTTGTCTCCACCTTGTCCGATCCCCTCTTGACTCTATGCTTCACTGACCCCTCTTAACCCTCTTCCAGCATCTGATCCATAAATCCCTTCCAAGCCATTGGCTTTCAAATACTACTCTGATCCTTTACGAGTCACCTACCATCTTGACTCCCAACAAAAATACATGTCAATTATCTGCAGCAGCTTATTGCTTGTTTAAGTCCAGTCAGATTCCCTGGAGGACTCTGCCTGCCTAATCCAAAAGAGGATGGTATGGCTGTCAACCAAAACATTCAAGTATCTACTCGAAGACAAAAGAAACTATGGAGCTGGTTTCGGTGTCTGTGCCTAGGCACCAGCAGGCAGGACTGCAGGGATCTCAATCAGGGGAGACCTGGGGCTCCAGACCTGCCAGACGCACTCGGCTCCAGCCGGCTCCGACGGACCCACCACAGTGCATGGCTGGGTCCCGCAGCCACGATGGCAGTGCCTCCGTGAAGATGTATTTAAGGACAGAAAAGGCTGGAGGGAAAGAGGAGAAGAGAACAAAAAGAGGGAGAAACTGCACAGGGAACACCAAGGCAAGAGGAGGAAGAAGAGAAAGTACTCCATGGTGGAGCAGATATTCACACTGCAGCTCATGGAGCATGCAGATATTCCCGAGGGAACAGCAGCCTGTGGAGATGACCTAGGGCAACGCAGGCAGAAAGTGTGAGGAGGAAGCAGCAGGAGGGAGGAGCTGCTCCTGTGCTGCTTGGGCTGGGGAGAGTCAGAAGTGATGTGTAGTCTGGAAGTAGGCAGGGGAAGGTGTTATTTCAACATCTGCCTCTTGACCGGCATTATACTAAGATGATTTGCCCCAGGGTAAGTCCACTTTGCCGGTGATGGTAAGCAATCTTCCTCTCTTATCCCAGCCCATGAGCTTTCTTGCTCCTTGCTGCTCTCTACTTTCTGCAGCTGAGGTGGGGGAAGTCAGTGAGTGCCTGGATGGGAGTTTGACTGCTGGACTAGGCTAACCCACCAACATGGTAAAACACAGATGCTAGATTTTGTCTTGGTTAAGGGTTTGTCTTGGTTAGGGGGAACACAGTGAGATGCAATCTGAAGGAAAACACCCACAGGTAATGTCTTCAGAGAACACACGCAACCTGAGCTAACATACACTTATGACTGGCTGCTTGTTATGTGAAGCTCGCTCTTCCTCCACTGGCTAGGATACCAAGAAAGAAAAACCTTTGAGCAGACTGCCCTTCATTACCAGTGACAGGAGTTCCCAATACTGAAGAGAGTAATTCCCTGGAAACCCACAAATATACTCAGTTTTATCACCAAACAAAAGAACACAGTACAGAGCCTTGCAAAGTACAAGAGACCCTAAATTTGTACTAACACACAGGCTTCACATGGCTTTTTTTTTTAAACATGCCTATTTTCCTCTTCCTGCTCTATTTCTGTGCTAACATTTTGTAAAGCACAACAATCCTTTGGCATATCCTAACCTTTTTCCTGCCCTTCTGTGGAGTATCTCATGCACCTTCACAACAACTCGCATCCTTCACCCAGAGTTTCTGTCTATCTGTAACTCATTTTTCTCTTTTTGCTGAGCAGAATGGAATGTCCCTGTTTCAGATGGCAGGTGTTGGAATACTCATCCTGAACATTTCCTGTAGGAGTATTTGCGTAAAAGGCAACCACAAGTGTAAACAAAGGGGATGAGTTTTAGACAGCAATGTGTGATGGATCAGTCAAGGTAGTTTCATGAAAAGGCTCACTGCCTCTCACTGAAACAGGACCTTCTCAGAGAAGAAGGGGAGCAAGATGGGGCTTCTTTCGTATCTGATTCAATTATATAGAATCCCCAACCACTGAATTGCTTTCAATTTAAAGGGTGATTTTACACATGCTGGAATGAAAGTTTAAAGAGCTGCCCCATTCTCCGGGGCCTATTTTTGAAGCAGCATAATTACAGCCCTTCTATGGTTATACTTTGTAACAAACAGTCAACATTAATTAATGCCAAAAAAACAATGGCATTCCTGAGGAATTACACAGTACAGATACATGAATAGCAAAAGACATGATTAATGTTGTTACACTGAATCCCAAAGGCATTGGCAATAATGTAGGGATTCCCTGTTAAATGTGGCGATTTTCTTTTATAATTTTTGTCCTCACACTGGGCTGGGAACCCATGACACCGGCCTACCTAGAATGCCATGACTGTGATGATGGGGGCAGATAAAATTTGCCACAGTCTACAGAGCTGCAGGATGTGCTTGTCCATGTGGCTGGCTGGATGCAGTGGCTGGGACACAGTAAGAGGCAGACAGCTCCCTGCCCTTGTGCCCTGTTCCTTTTCTCAGAAGAAAGCTATTCTCATCAGTCTCCCTGCAGGGCATTCAGAATTGGGATGAGGAGGGTGTCTTTGCCTTCTGCTAGCCACACCATAGCTTCTCAGGACTCCTCTATGATCCAACCAAATATTTATAGGATACAGAGCTCTTAGTTTTCCTTACATTGTGTAAGAATTTATCTCAGAGTAGTCCTATTGCTTTCCATAAAAATATTCACAAGGTAAGGGTCATTCCACAGAGGAGAAGACCGCTGTAATATTCTTGTCAATTAACTCCCGTCAAGTACCAGCAGAATTTGAACTTCACAGCATGTTCAATTTAAATACGTTCACTGTTTTGATAAGAGAACAATAAATTCAAATGATCCATTCACTTAGCCATATTAATCAACCTTACTATACAAGATAACATGTTCATTTTCTGTTCATAGAGTAAAATACTGTGCAGAGAAAGATACAGGAAAGTAATTTAGTGCATTATTAATATCTGCTAAGCACATGCAAGGAATTGGGCTAATAATTGTTGGTGTTTTGTAAGCTGGTACCCAATAAGTAAATAATTTGCTGAAAAATAATTAGTTACATATATTTTAAAATATTAAGTAAAATACTTGTGTAATTATCTTTGAATTGTAAAACTATTTTAACCATATAAAAGGTACTTTAATACACTTAGAGTAGATTAGAAGATATGTTAAAATATATTCTGATAAACAGTCTCTAATCTATTTTAAACTACTTCCATAAGAAAGAAAGCACAGCTCATACAAGGGATTTGCAATAATGCAATTGTTAGGATGAAGAACCCTACGGACATGCACACTCACAGAAGTATGCATGTATGTATGCATTTTAATGTTTTGAATAATCCCATTGAAGACAATGCTATCTATAGTAGTCCACTGCAGTAAACACTGAAATGAATACAATTGTTGTTTGGTTTTGTGTTTTGTTGGTTTTCTGGTTTTCTCGTGGAGGTTTTCTTTTCATGGCTAGAATTGTTTGTGTAGCAATTTAAAAGATACAATACCTGAAGCAGTGGAGTCTATAGAATAGTTTTGAAGACTGTTTTGGTTGCTACTGGAAGTAGCAAGGTAATCAAGATTAGAATGTCCTAAATAAATTACTTTGAAATACAATAACTGGTCAATTAGTTCAGAGCCAGTCTAGTAGAAATGACAAATATCACTATTATGCACAGACCTGCCTGCATTTTATGAACATTATACGTCAGTCCCAACCAAAGGTACTGCAACTGTGCATAAGATTCAGCAAAAATGCAAAATTTTAACTGAATTACAAAGGTCCATGGTAGTCTTTGAAAAACTTTGACGCTTATCAAAGCTACTGAATTGCTGTAAGCTTATGACTGAATTTCATGTACGGATATCATAGCTTTCAGTGTACTGAGGCACTATTTTCCTTTGTTGTGCACCTGTATGTAGCCTGAATTAAATTCATAGCCTCCACAGCAGGTTTAACATGTTCTAGTCTCTTTGCTTAAACTTTCTAAGTGCTCCTCCTGAGTTAGAAAGAACTGCTGAATTGGTACTGCCCCAGGAAAACCTGACCAAACACATTTTGGAGTGCTCCAAACACTCCTCAAACACCAGAGCTCACCAGCAGCAAAAGCAACATGAGCAAGACTAGACTAAGACAACAGATGCACCTGACTGTTCAAGGACCTGCTCTGAGTAAACCTCTCTGCCCTCCTTAAAACAGGGACCTGAATTAATATTTTAGGGGTTGGTAAAAGCTTCAATCTAAGTACATGTCTGTTTTACCAGTATCTTAATGCTGACAGGTTCCCACACTGCTCTCAATAGCTGTGAACCAGAGACCAAATTCAGTATGTAAGATGTCTACTTAACATCTGTGAGGGACATACATACATGTCTGGGCACACACACTGGCTGCATTTTATTTAAGTATATATAAGTCTTTCCGCATAAATTTCTAATTTTATAGCTCAACTCCTGTCAAGTCAGTTTGCAATCTAGATCTTTATCAAGTTTTACGCTTTCATTTGCTATTTTTCATATTTGATGAGAAGAATGACTGAAAGGAAACCTATATAATTGTTCTACTGCTGTTCAGTCATTCAGTGTATCAAAAATTCCCACTGAAGTGAAATTACCAGACATGCAAATAGAATACACAGCATTTCCCATCTGGTTACTGGTATTTGTCAGATAAAATACATGTGAATTCAATGAGAATTGAACAAAGAGGAAGTTTGTTTTAACATTCTGACAGAAACTGGCAAATGTGGCGCCGTTAGCAAGACCTGTCCTGTATGGGAAAATTTTACAGCAGGTAAATGTAACTTTGTGATTAACAGTCTTTTTCAGTATTCAAACCCTTCCACTCTTTGTGCCCTGTAGAAAAAACAACAGGAGGCACAGCTCTTAACAGAATTTTTGGATCTGAGCCTAGATAAGCAAAACATCCATATTTCTTTACTGTATATCTGGATGATGATATCACGGTTTTGTACATCCCCAAATACCTTCTGGGAAACTTCCTTTCTTTTATTACAAGCTTTTTATAACTGCATTGGAGACAACAGTTTCTCACAGAGGTTCCTGGTTTGACAAGTTGTTACCACTGCTCTTTTTTTCCTTATACCATCTGAAAATGAGATGAGGACTCAAATGTACCAAAAAATCCCCCAAACTCTTCACTGCTTCACCCAGCTGGTAAAGTTCCTTACAAATGACTTGAAATAGTACCTGCGATTTGCATGCATCAGCTATGAAGACCCTTCTAGCATGTCTAAACACACCAGCCCAAATTTGGTATTTAAGCATCACAGCAGGTCACACTGGATAGCTGGTGCAAAACTGCAGTTGGAATTCTGGAGCACATTTTTCATATAATTACAGCTTCTTTAATTATGTTTCTCAACAGGACAAGTCACATTCTTCCTTCAGCTGATGTTGTGAGCCTCTTTCTTCTGAGGTAAAATCCAGACTTCAGCTTGACTAAGTCAATCTGTTCTGGAACACTGTCTGTACTCCCCTATCCCTATCACCTCTCAGAAGAGCTCAGTGCTTTCTGGTTTTTAAAGAGATTTTTGATTGCTCCTTATAGGATATGTTTCCTTCTCTCGTTTTGAGACATCATTGCCACTTCCTCTTCAGAGTCTTTGCTTCTGCATTACTATCCATTTGTATTTTGGGACATCATCACTTGTTGCAATCCTTGTGAAAGCTCTCCTGATGTAATCAGAGGAATCAGTCCACCCAGAAAATCCACAAAGCTGGATGTGACTCCCTCAAACTATTTCAGCATGCTTTGGGGAGGAGTTCACAGAAATCACTGTCTCACTCCCTGCCAGAATCTCCAAACTACAGCAAATTATCAATCACTGATGAGTTGATTGTCTTCCTGTGCCTCTCACACCCATCCTTATGAGAAATGGTATCAACAAACCCTCTTCTCTCGGAAGAATGCTGCTCTAGCAGCACTACAGCTCTTTACCAGCACCTTCCTGATGCTGTTGGTTGTAACAGCTCTTCCTGATTTCCTCAAACTCCATGAAGAGTTAAAACATGGTGTGTGTTGACAGACAACACTCCTCACTAGCAGCAAAGACACGTCGCTGCGGGGCCCAGATCTGGGCTTCTCCTTGCCTGCAGCTGTCTGTGGACAGCAGCTAATTGTATCCACTTGTTTAACCTCGGGGACAACGTCTGGAGGGGACCAAGTGCCACAAGCGCACTTTTTTTTTAACGGTCATTTCCTCTCTGGTGTAACTTGCATGACAGCATGTGACAAGCAGAAATTAATGGGGACACTGCTGTGCCAATACCCCTTGAATTGCTTTGACACTGGCTGCAGGCTGCCTGCTTGGCCACCCAGCCAAGACCTCACACGAAACGTGGCAAGGGGCCCACAGCTCTATTCACTAACAAGCCAGCTGGTCAGTGATTAGAAAGCTGAAACAACGCTGCGCACATACATCAAGAAAAATGCTTTACAAACAGCTTCGGACTTAGGTACTAAAGCACCTTGGAAGAATAAATCTGTAAATTCATCTTAGGGGCTGCTAACTTAAGCTAACATTAGAGATAAAGCAGAAGGCCCTGGAAGATCACCAGCCTACGTTGCCACCTCAGCGCAAAAAGGGCTAACCTCAGAACAAAGACTAACATCTTGATGTGCTCAAAATCATGTGCAAACAGCTTAGACCCCATGCATTCTGGTCCAGGGGAGCATTCAAATTATGTAAATATATAGAGATTTATGACAGACTACTCTTCCTAACAGTCTATCAACAACTTGGCAACATCACTGACATTTCTACAAAAATTCTCATTGAATCTGTCTGCAGTGTTTATACTGATTTATTTATACGCTGATACATAACAACAAAGGATGAGACTTCAGAAGCATCCCAAGGGATTTGGATGATCAGATCTGATACACCCAAGGCAGCTTTGTACCTTTCAGCCCAGACTTTTTTGAAAACGGTCATATCTTTGGCTAGACACAAAAGGCTCAAGATTGTTCCTTTAATTTTTCTCTTCAGTTGCTTTTTTAAATAGTAGCCACTAAAAGTGCATGGGCTCTTCATGAAAAACATGACGGCAACAAGAGAATAAGTTATGGTTTTTTAAAACTGAGAAAAAATCAGTGAACAGGATCCTAGAGATTGGGAACACAAACATCATTCAAAATCAAGAAGATTTGGGCAGGTAATTCCCAGGGCTCCTTCACTGTTATAAACTCATTCCAGCAATTTTTGTTTAATGAAAAGCTTGTTTAAACTTATTGTAATACAGGCCTGATCAATCTCCTAATATATAAGGAAATGTATGTGTGGCTTATACAGATATATCAGGGCTCAAGGCACTGTAAAAGGAGGTGACTGGAGAGCAGAGTCACTTTATTGGATTAGAAATTGGGCTTATTGAAGAGTTTAGACCTAATTTTGAGTGCTTCCATCATAAAAACTGTGATGAATTCAACACAGTCACGAATGGCACTTGCACACTGAGGAAGAAGATGGCCCTCATATTAGGCGCAACTGAAGTTCAATGAAATTACTGGGACTCCACCCATCAATTTTCAAAGACCTGAGCTGGTACCACTGCTTTTTAGTATTTCCATTCTCACACTCACTGGAACCAACAGCACCTTCAGAGAGATGTAACCAACCTTCTCTGAGACGAAAATGTCAGCATGACACCAGGCATCAAAATACTACTATTCCCTAAAGTTAAGACACTCTCTTAATAAACAGTTAACAGTTTTTATTAAAGATGTGAACATAGAGGAAAGTAAGAAGACAATCCCTTCCTAATATCTCCATGGAATACATAATAAGTAAAGCTCAACTGTGTACTTCTTAAAAGTCACTTCAATATTGTATTTTTTTGCTTGTAAAGTACTTGGCACGGCAGAAGAATCGTGATGCTCGTCAGTGCTGTACAATGGCTCAACAGTGGGGTCTACTACTGCCCCAGCTCTAGGCACAGGAGCACATTTAACTTTGCTGCCTCTCTTGCTCCATATTATAAATTCAGGAACAATGGTTAACTAATTCACAAGTGTTGCAAAGATTAACTAGTTAATGTTTGTTAAATACTCCAAAGAACTAGAACTGCTTTCAGTTATAAAGGCTTACCAGCCTTCAAGAAAATCAAAGATATATAGAAGAGGAAAGATTTTATTTTAAAAATATAAAATTCATGGGCAGAAACAGGCTTCAAGAAAAAGTTGAGAGGGGACAGTGCCCAACTGGAATCAGTGTGCCCAGGATCTCCCATCTAAGAACTTTACGTATAGTTTTGCAATGCTGTTGTAGAATTGTTTGAGTTCTCGAAATAGTCTTCAGGATGAGCATCTCATTGATGCCTTACTACACCTTAATTAATGGTAGGAAACAAGATAATTGTTTCTTGGAAGTATTCAGCAGATTGAGTTTTTCTCCATGTTTACAGTGGCAATTGATTTGCAATTCTATTAACTTGAATTAACAAACCAACGGCTCCTGAACCAACAGCTTTACAAAGCGAATGGGTAAGCCCCTCATCCTACAGACAAGGCAAAGAGAAGAGATTTTGCAAGAGGAATCTATCATGTACATGAAGTCTTTGTTTTCACTGAAAGTAAGTTTGCTGGTAGCACCATACTAAGGGAATGGCTACCCATTCCATTCCACTTACATGGTCTATCACTTTATCCTTTCTTTTCTTATTTTTTACCTTTTCCTTTATGTCTCTCTTTCCTCCCTTCATGAGCCCTGTTGCCCCTTCCTTCCCCATTCCCAGTTCTGACCCTTTTTGTCATGCCTGCACTGCACCCTGTTCTACCCCACACTCACTCTCAGGACCTGCGGTCCTAACTCCATCTGCTGCCTCCCACAGCTCAGGTGATAACCAAGCAAGCTCGGTCACTGGAAGATGCCAGCATTCCTCAGCAACCCAGATCTGGATTTCAGATATAACAAACTGCAGCAGGCAGTGATGTGACTGTGATGTTTGCTGTGGCTGCAGTGGTGGGAGATGGTCCCACACATCTGCTGAGCCTCTCCAGAACAACATGTGCCACAGCCCCTCCAGTTCTGAGTAAAATAACACTGATTTATATTAGCACACATTAGTGTAAACCTTGACTTGTTTCCTTTTGAACACTTGACTGATTCTAAAAAAAGCATGTATCTTCGACTTATAGTGACACAATGAGTGATGAACCTACTCAATTCTTAATGTTAGCACAACAGACAAGAATCAGCTCTACTTTGGGGGTGAGGGAAAAGGCGCAACATGAGAGCTGGCAGTTTTCTTGGGAGAGGAGAAGATGGCTCCAGTGTTTCAAAGGTAGAGGATATTTCCTCCCTGTGCCTCCCCAAATACTAAATAAAACAAACTTGAAGACATTTTTAATAAAAAGCCATGGGTATGTTAGAAGTTAGTGTGCAAAAACAACAAAGGAACAAATTGTCTTCATGAAGATACGTCTTTTTAAAGTGAAGCGTCACAAATGATGCATGTGAGAAATACAGCTTGTGACTAACGTAACACTGCTTCTCAAAAGGGTAACCTGTGACAAGCAGAAAAGCATGCTATTCACAATGCAATTTGGAAAATAAAACTACATGTATTGTTGGGTATCTTCACTGTAACCCTTCACGGAGAACCTAGGAGAAAAAATGTAGCTATGATCCAGACAACCTGGACCACCTATGTCTGTACTTTGCTGAAGCAGGTCCGAGAAACCTAAGACTTTTGTTTTCCCTATCAACAACAACAAAATAATTACAAATCACACTGTGCAATATCAAAACCTATGTTATTCCAAAACTACAGTCAATTAAGTAGAAACAAACTGTATCATCAGAAGGGCAAATGAGAGTGGCTAGGGATCACTATCAAAGGACTTCTGTTTTCTTTTGTTTATTAAATAGTAACTGTATTATTTACTGCAGCTTTGCAAGCTAGTGAGCAGCTGGGTGTGACACATTTCCATGCTCTGTAACCTCTCCTTATGCTTCGTTAGATTCCTTATCAGGACCAGAAGAAAAGAAATCTCTCTGTTATGCTTTTCCTGTGGCAAAGGAAAAGACAAGATGATGACTTTCCAGCTCATTTCACTTCTACAAGGTTCTCATCAATCACCATGGGGTGGGTCTTTGTTATTTTCACTGAAGGACTGTTCTTAGTTTTCTGTCACAATAAAGCGTGACTCCACTAATTAGCAAATCAGGGTTACCTCTACCACATTTGCAAAAGAACAAAATGCAAACATAAGGCTAAAACTACTTCTGAAATATTTTCCAAGGCCCCAGCATCACAGAGATAAAACTAAGTCAAGCTAGGTCTAAATTTCTTTCTTTGAAACAGAGGTTAAGGTCTGAAACACTCAGACTAGATGATGTAAGGAACCTAAACTAACCATTTCATCAAGAACCAAAAGTTTTCTGCTTGTTTTGTGACTTTTTGCTCCAGAAACCAAGCAAAGAAACTGTGGTTTATTTTCATATTAAACCCTCTGTGAAGCATGCATCTCTCTCTGCAGTTTTGGTTCACTATAGCCCATGCAACTTGGCCTCTATTCTCCTTTTCCTATGTCTTCAATAAGTGCTTTAGATATCACCAGGAATTATGTGAGCAAACAAAAAGCAACAAAAAGGATATCTTCTAATCAAGCCAAAAACATAATACAAAATGCTTTATAACATGGTCTCTCCTCTACGTTTTTATATGTATTTTCCCCTACAGTCTGTTTCTCACTGAATGGCAGTTATACACAACATACTATTGTAATAACAAGCATATGGCTCAGAGATCGCTGCTGACATTTTCAAAACTCAATTTAGACATTTTTATTTCAACACATGAAAGACATCTGTATACTCTTCCATTAATTGCATTTTACATTTGTAATATTCTATGTATTCTTTTGGAACCATTTCCATTAAAATGCCAGCTCTGGGTTAGGATTGGAAGTATTTCCTTTGTAACTCTAAGGGAGGAGTATGTTACTGTCAAAATTTCTCTCTAAAAAGTCCTTGCTAAAATATTTACCCTGCGTGTCAGAACAAGAATATCTGAAGTTAATTCCAAATGAAAGACTATTTTAGAATGAATCATAAACTAGATGTTAGGAAAAGGTAACATGCTGTCATTTCAATGCCCCTTTCCTGCTGTAAAACTAAATGAAAAACAACTCTGCATTTCCATCCACAGAATACTGTAACATTGTGGAGTCTTCTGAAGTTCCCTAATTGTAGTTATGCAACAGAACTATCACATCCTAAAACAAGGGACAAAAATTCAGCAGCTGAGCTCATTGGCTTGGAAATTAAACACTCTTAAGAGACGGTTAACATGTCTTCTTGATTATTTTTGGCATTTTAAAGTTACCATGCAATGCTTCCTATTGCACAGACAAAATAAAAGTGGGACATTCTAGAATACTTAGAATTTTTATGGCACTGTTTCTAAAGGCCTATATATTTAACACCAGTGAAAACTGTTGAGCAGGAACTTTATTTGCAACTAAGCCACTAATTTCAAAGGGCCCTTTAAGGTACAACACACTGCTCAATATTAATAAAGACAGAATGTGATGGCATTTATTGAGTTGGTCACGATGGTAAAATACAACTTTGTCTTGGAAATGGGTGTTCTCAAGGGTCATTATTTTCAAAGAAGACAAATGGGATATTCTGTGGCCACAACAGTGATGATATTAATGAAAAACAGATATAAACAAAACAGTCCACCAAACCTCGTTATCCTTGGAGCCCTTTGCCATTACTGAGTCAATTTACCACGCTGACCAGCTATGACACATTTTTGTGAGTAGTCAGGAGTCCGGTTGCAAATGCAAAGACAGTGCTCACACGTAAGTTTTGAGGGAAGATTAGTTCTTCACTCTGACAAAGCATTTAAACACAAGCAAAACACATGTTTTATGACTAATCTGAGACTAAGGAAACAATGGTTTCAATTCTTCTTTGTTCTAACCTTAGAATTCCTCAGATCGGTAGCACAGGATACCAACTGATTCTCCTCTGTTAGCTCCTCTAATTCAGTCTTTCAAGATCATTTTTAACACTGCAGCAATCTGCTGACATAAAATTAAGCAGAAGCTTAAGAGCTTTGCTGAAGCAGAGCCTCTGCTCCCTTTGGGGCTTTTCCTTTGGGATCTGAAGTTGAACCAGAAGGTGCAGGTGCATATTCCAGCATGAGTTTAAATGTTTTATGTGTATAGACGTAAATGGTAGTACTGCATAGCTGTAACGGTAACAGAGCAGTAAAAAGAACCTAAAATAGTGATGTTTATGAGTCTTTGGATAAGGTTTCCAATCCAAAAATGAAGGACAGATTTGGTCTGGGAGCTTGAACCTTTGTTAATGTGCTCTTTCTTAATGGCAAACTATTCAGGCTTTGCAGTAAAACAGATGGAAGGCTGCTTGCTAACTGCTGCTAATAGCACTGCCCTGCACTCACTCCTAGAGGAACCCTGAGAATCCCACAGTTACACCACAGAAAGATTTGACCCATAGTTGTGCTGTGGAGTACTGACACTGGCAAGTGCTACAAAACCACGTCTGATCTACTAAAACTAGAAATAATCATTTAAATTTCTAAATATATTCCCTTGGCATCGCACCATGAACAAATAACAAACAGTATTTCTGTTATTTTGCTCGTGTTTCCATTCTAAATTTTGTCTTCTGGCAGCTGCTTGTGTATTTACTAATAATATGTGTCATATTTACATATATATCAAAAGGATATTCTCAAAATGGAAGGAAGCTCATTTTATTTCACTTTGAAACCTGAGAAACCTGTAACATGAACCATACACTGATTACAGAGCACTGATATATAAAGGAAGCAGTTGTGTAAATGTGTGAAGTGGCTGTGGTGGGGAAACAGCAGAGCAGTGGAGAAGCACTGTTCCACACAAATAATGCTGTTGTAGTATCTGATTATCATGACTCATGTTTAACAAGGTATTGTGTAAAGGCCAGTCAAAAAGGAGGACTTATTATGGTGGGCACTACACAGTCAAGGGTTTTCACACAGCCTCTTCCATTAACAGCTTACAAATAAAATGGACAAGACAGACCCCAGGTGGAGAAATAGTGTGACAGTTCCATGATGCTACATTTTTAAGGGAGTAGAGTCAGGAGGGCATAGGCAGAATGGAAAGTGATGGAGAGAAAAGTTCTGGAGGAAGGGAGAGAACAGAAGAGTACTTTACCATGTAAATACAAAGTGAAACTGAGGTGAAAAAAATAAGGTGAAAGAGAAGGATGGAAAGAGGAAAGGGCTTGAAAAATAGGAATAGCACAGGCAGAGAATACTGAGCTGAAATCACTGAAAGCAGCTCTGAGTGTCAAGAGGTTTTGGCTTTGGTTGCTTTAGCAGCTCAGTGTAGCTGGCTGATGCCCCTGGCTGGTGCTTCTCTGCAGTTTTGTGCCTGATGGCCTGAGGACAGGAAGCAGGGAGGAACTGTGTCTGCTCTGGTATCCACAGGGACGGGTGGGACAGGGGCTCTCCATGTGTCTCTCATCTGACACATTGAGTAGGAGGGAGAAGCACAGCCTCATCTGGGTCTCCTTCTATTCTGTCCCTATGAATCTAACAGCTCAGCTGTCCTGGGTGATGAGCTATCAGTGGACTCTGGGAATCAGCACATACCTTTGTGTGTGTGTATATATATACATATTTACATATATATCTGTATATGTGTATATATATATGTATGTATATTATATATATGTAAACACACATACATATATATATACACACACATGTATTCATACATTCACACATACATACACATACGTATATGTGTGTGTACATGTATGTGTATACTCGTGAAGGCAATATATACCAAAGCACTCTCCAGGCATAGGAGGAGAACTGGTGCCACCCCTTAAGTATCTGTGTACTCTTTTCTCTAAGCAACTGCACTGCCAGTTCTGGCCTTTTCTGGGCCACACCTATTTTGAGAAAATGAACTCTGGAGACAGTAGAGTGATGATCATAGTTTCCCTTTCACTCAAACAGGAATATTTTTTTTCTGCAAATATGTTAGAGGACTTCTACAATATACATTTATATATGTATGTGTGTTTATGTGCCTATGTATTCATAAGTAATAGAAAAATTCTTAAAGCTGACTTTATGTTGTACATATGGAAATATGTAATACAAAAAAATTCCATCTCTGCCCATTTGTATGGAACTTTGTTTTCTGGCGTAAGCTAAATACATCTGCTATGGAGGAAAAGAAACAAACAAAACATATCTTAATTAAATCAGTATGCCACTAAAGTAACACGCTTCAAATTAATTTTTACTGTGCGATACAACAACCTGCCTATTCACTGGCATAAAACCAGTGCATACAGCTAGTCCAAAAGTATTAAATTTCTCTTGGGGTGGAACAGAGAAAACAGTTTTATGGAAAAATAACTTATTTGATTGCTATATTATCTTTTATTAGCTATGAGTTGTCTGTGGCCAACTTTTGAATTATTTTACACTACAGCTCTATAATTACAGTGAGTAAATACAGACACTTTGTAAATATTCTAGTTTAGAGAATGTAAGCTGCAGTAACTTGGGCTGACTGAGATGGTAAATGTATTCTGCCACAATGCTTCTTGTCCCAGATCAGCGGAGTTCAACCCTTAAAATCTGGAGTTCAACAAGAAAAAACATGTTGCACAGTTTTCCCAAGTATCTACCTTGCCACAATTTGTCTACTCCTCCCCATCCCTGTGTGCTTGTTTTGGGATGAAGTACAACTCTGTGGGTGTACTGCAGAGGGAGGGGACTGATTTCCTTGCAGCGCAGACTACTCTAAGAAAGTGATTCTTACCAGCCTGCACAAAAATCAAGAATGGCTTTTTGAACATCTCCTCTTTATCTCACATCTGCTGCAGTCCAACCTTCAAATTACTTGTCAAGAGTACCATATGGCTTGTAAGGAAATCTAGAACATGGGTAAATCCAAACATTTCAGTCTATTGTTCTGCCACTACTTTACGTGCACCATCAGCTGCAACAACTTTCTCTTAATTGCTTTAAATGTGGCATCTCTTGTTTGATGATGAGAAAGACTCTGGAAACATGAGTGACATACCTGCTGACAACTGAGGAAGGATGTGCTCACAGAGCAAGTTGCGACTGTGCATGACCACCATGAGACAAAGGAAAGCATCTCAAAAATACTCCCCACTTGGACGAACTGCCACTTCTACACCTGCTTGAGCATTATTTGTACCATGTACTCCCTTTCTTTCAGTATCATCAAAACATTTCACATAGCAATTGGTACCACACTAATGTTTCAGTAGCAAAAAAAAGTGTCATTAATAATCTGAAAACACCTCAAGGGAACGCAGGACAGTAGGATCCATAAGCTTTTTTATGCATCACATCCACATCCAGCTCTGCTGAACTAACAGAAATGAAATGAGCTGATAGAAACACTTCACTTCCAGTGTTTGTAATACTGCAATTTTGCAATTACTTGATCATAAATCCCGCTCTACCAAACGTTCAATCTCCTTCCCTGCACGCAATTCAGAATCTCTTCAGTTTCTTAATTCCCTTTAACTTTCTGAATAAAGATGATTTCTGGCCCTCCATCTACTGAAAACAATAGCTTCCTTCTGACTTCAAAAAGGATGTGTCCCTTAGGGCCTTACTGGACTGCACTGCTGCCTTGAGAGTTTGGACTACAAAAGAAAAGTAGGTTGAGATGTCTATTTACAGAGCCCTTGATAGACATCATTTCACAGTGACATTTCTAATCCAGTGTCATTGTTTTGAAAGACTAAAATTATTATATCAGGCAGGTTGCTTTCATGCATTCTGCTACAGTGTTGCTTGACTGCTTTCCAAACTGGAACAACTGAAAAAATGTGAAGCGCTCCAATGATTTTAAATCACTCTAGTCAGGACAGAGTGATTTAAAATTATTGGAGTGCCTCACATTTTTATGAGCTCTCAGTTTGCAAGCAATGGAGGTCTGAGCAGTCAGTCCTAGGCTACAGCACTGCAAAAACAACTATACATTATCATAAGATTGAAAAGGTTTGCATTTGAATTTGGAAATTATAGGAATTTGGAGATATTTAATGCCACCATAATTAAAATCAGTGGCTGTACACTAACACTGAAAAGGTCCAAGCTAAAGAAGGAATTGCATGGATCCCAGACTACACTGTGTAACATCGTGTGACCTGCAGTCCCTTTATTCACAGAATAATGACTCCTCTGGACCCCTTGGCCAGGCTGTACATTGCTACCTGCTACCAGCCACAGGAGATGTGGCTATGTCTCTACATGCCGCATGGTATGGGAAAGAAATTACACCACCTACAACAGAGGGAAACACCACTCTGGAGAATATTCATTTTTTAATGTTCAGTTCCTTCAGAGCTTGTGCAGGACACCTGCTCTCTCTCCTGCTACACTTTCATGCAGAAGACCAACTCCTAATAGCAGGATAACAGAGAAAGGAAAAAAAAAAGATTTATCCCACAATGATGTATCAGTTCAGCCCTTTTGTTTTTCATTTATATATACTGGCAACTCTAATTTATAATACAGCTCCAGCAAAAAATTTGTTGCAAATTAATCCACAAAAATGAAATCCTTAGCAGCTGTAAATGGGCACCATTTCACTGACGCTAATGGATTTACACTTCTTAGTATCAGCTGGGGATCTGATCCATTATTTGTACACTCCAAATTCCTCACTAAGTTTTGCTTCTTTCTTTACCATAAAAGTACTGACAGGAAAACGATAATGACAACTCTTCTGTTAGTATCTTTCTTATTAATTCGAGCAGGTTCTTTTTTTTAGTGACTTTTAACTTTGATGTTGTTAAATACAGCCACACTCTGAAGACTCTCAGTACTGGTGAATCTGTTTTCCTGGAATATCTTGATTTATTTTCAGAACTGCATGATTGTGTGACATCTGCTTCACATCTCATACGTGATCAACTGAGTAGGTACAACCACGGCATATGGCTGATGAGTCACCTCACAACAGTGAACACTGGTCTGCTTTCTGAGAAACAGCACCTTCATATTAATTTTCTAAGAGTCTTGTAAAGATGTGACGAGTTTGCCTGGTTTGACAGTAGGTAATGTAAGTTAAGGAAATGCACAGGGATGCAACAACAACATGTGTTCTTTGACTGAGGCTAATATTTAAAAATTCAATTTATGGGCTACTATCAGGTAAGTACACAAAGGAGAATTAGGTACACTGCTCTACTTTCTAAATTTTAGGCATCTAAATACCAAAATCTGTATACCCAAATCAGATGGTCTATGCAAAGAAGAAACCACAAAGTATCCAGGGAAGCCATTCACTTGGGTGAGGAACCAGGACACAACTGAGAAAAGCATATACATTGAACCCTGCTTCCTCTGTGATTTGGCTGCCCTGTTCAAGGCTGGAGGGAATACCATGAAGATTCACATATCAAAGACCTGGGTAGAAGGATATTCCCAGCTCTTGCAACATCCCATGATAGATAACATATGCACTTGCTATACTGGAGAGCTTTGTTCTGTTCCCTCCTGTGCTGTCAGATTATAACAGGCACAGCCCACTTAGCACATGTAGCTTAAAGTCTAAATTTCTGTAAGAAAATTATTGCAAGAAGCCACAAGTCTACTTATAATGACATTACCTCGCAAAGTTAACTTTGCTCATTACTAAATTAAAGAATCCATTCTTTAACTGCTTAATGTACAGCTTTATATACTAAGCCATCACACACATAGATTATTTTAAAGCTAAGTATTCTTAAATACATTGCAATATCTTAAATCAATAAACATCATCTTGGTTGCATATGCATGATTTCCCCATTAAAAACGTAGCTGGTGTTATAACAACCATATCCATATCAAAATTACTTAGGAGCAAAAAAAACCATGCCAGTCTCACAAGCATCAGAACAAAATGTGACTGTGCAGCTTAAACATGCTTCAGTCCCAAAGGCTAAAACATCAAAATGCTTTAGTGGTCTGTTAACTATTTTAAAAAATCATCCTTCTGTGAGAGACATGTCATTCCCACTTCCACTACCCTTATGTCAACTAATGAAAGTGCCTAATGAGCCAAGTCTCTCGGAGGCTCAACTGCTAAGACCATTAACATTACCAAAGACCTGTGCATGACTAACAGCTGTGTCCAAAGGAAACTGAACTCATATCTTCCATTTCCACATAAATTGCCCTAATGTTAAAGAGTATCCCAGGAAGAAAAGAAGGGAGGAGACGAACGGTAGAGAGGAAAGAAAGAAGATGTTGTCATTGTTGATTCTGATTCATGCCATATGGAATATATATTAATCAGGCCTGACAGAGGAAGCCAGTAAGTGTGAGCGTGACTACAATCCTGCAGTTACAAAGGCTTATTAAGTAGATTAAAGGCTGAATATAGTTCTCTTTCAAAAGTGAACACTATGTCCACAAATATTTGGAGAAGTGTTCGCCATCCCTCTATCCCAAAGTAGACTCCATTAAACAATAATGGAAGCGCTTCAGCAAAAAGGATTTTAAATTCCTCTGTCCAGAATAACCTAGAACTCAAGCCAGAGCCACAGAAATGGACTAGAGCATCCACACTCCTGGTGACAGAAAAGGGAAGTGAGCATTTCTGCTCTGCATCCTGAGTGAGTATTCCCACTATCAGGCAATGTCTCATAGGAAAACTACCTCTATCATGTTATGGACCCCTGTCTATATCTTCCTAAAACACCCTCTGGGGTGACCCCTACTGCAGGGCATTAAGCATTAGAAAGGCATTGCTGAGCAGCACAAAGACAAAAGCTCGAGTTGTGTTTAAATGATCAATACGGTTCATTTCTTTGAACTCCCACAGTCTGACTATTGCCTGCAAAACATAAAGGAAATTCTTAAAATGGTACCAGTGTCACTTGTATTTCTTGACAGCTGGTAACCGAAAACCCCAGCAGGCCCCAAACCAGCAAAAACAGAGCCTCTCTTCCCTACATGTTATGTAATGATGGTAGTCAATTCACACAGAAAAGGTCTTTTGGGGCTGATACTTCTCTCATAGTAATTTTATGTCATTCAGTTTCCACTAACAACTGTTGATTTTACACCATGGTGCCAAAGAGGTATATTAGATCCTTCAACTTCAAGCTATCCAGAGCTTACTTGGCTCATTTGGCACTTCTGTGTTGCTGACACATGCAGAACTTTAACAGATGGTCTTACAATACTGGCAGTTGTTTTGTACTGTGCTGGCGGTGAGGGCAAATACTCTACACAAATTGTCTGCAATTCTGGAAAATAAATGAAGTACAAATCCATATTAACCTCAAAAGCCAAACTATAAAAAGTCAGATTAGTCATTTAACGATGTATGTGCTCTGGGTTAAATGCTCAGCTGCTACAAAATTGTAGTACTTCCCTGCAGCCAGGAGAAGTATGTTTTGCTTCAGTTTCTACCAGAAATATCCATACAGACTGCATCATTAGAAGGGTATTGAAATATACTAAAAATAAGTCTTGAAACCCTTCTTCATGTGATCAGCCCTGACTATCAGCAAAAGTACCTCCATAAACTGGGTCTTTTGACATAAACATGAAGGAAAAGGGTGCAACTTAAGCTAACCAAATCTCTCTTTTTTCCTGTGCCAAACAGGATTCAAGAAAAATCACATCAGCTACTGTGAAAATGTTGAAATCAACAGCGATGACCAAGTAAACAGCAATTTTACATTTCTCCTCACCCATTTAAAAAGAGATTATGTACCACAAGCTGAATTTTACAGTCACTAATTTCTCTGGTTGCAGTGGAACTTGCACTGTACATAAAAGACCAAAATTGCTCCTCTTTGTTTCTGTGTGGCTTTTCTATTTTATTGTGCCAAACTATCAGATATAGCAACTGGGTTGAACTAGTAAACCAATATATGCAGAATAGTGCTTTTCAAAAGTAAGCACAACAATTTCCTTCATCTATAATCCTTCCTTCATCCCATAATCTCCATGAAATTTATATTCAAACATACATATTACAGTCTAATAGTGCAATTTTAGAACAGGATTTTTGGAAATCACAAATACTTCAGTACAATGCTCAGGTATTGTATTTCCTTTAAATGATGCACAGATCAAAAGATACTGCAAACTGAGATTTCAGAGGCTTGTTTTTTCAGTTTCCATCAATTTCAATATATTTAGTTAGATAATATGTAGTCACCTTGCATCTTATTTTCACAATGCTAGTTAAGTTGAAATACAGTTCGCTTAAGTAGCTTCGAAGTCGTAGGAGGAAAATAGAACCTTAATAGCACTATCATAAAATAGTCCTATAATATAATAGGTACACTCCAGTCTTCTTCTGACTGAATCAATGCAGTACCCATTTTTCAAAAATTTTATTTTATCCACTAAGGCTGGTTGAAAACATGGATGCTGGAACTGACTGATATTATACATATGTGACTTTGACACCAGTGAATAGATCTTTATTCGCTTTAGTTCTAATTTTATACTGAAAGATCAAACACCTCCTAAGTTTGAAGCGGTTTAAAAATTATCAAAACAACTAAATTTCCGATAGTTTTCATGTTTTCTTTTCTTCCTTGGGGACTTCTGCCAGACTACGATGATACAACGTACTTCCAGAAAGTACTTATACAAGTGCAAGATAATGCATCTCTGAAAGCATAAATTATTGCTCCTCATGAAAACAGGAAAATCAAAAGAAATGCTAAACAGACACAGTCAAAATGTAGCAACATCAGTCCCTCTGTTTCTCTTCCCAGGTAAAAACTTTTTGTCAAACATTTCAACGTGGCACTTTGCTGTGAAATTCCCAGAAAAGCAGAGGAGTTGGTATATGCATTTTATTAACAGTAAAGCAAGCACATCCTATCCTGGATAGAGGTCCTCCCTTACAGACGCAGAATATGAGATAACATGACAACAAAACTTCATGATCATCCTCCCAGGTACAGAGAGCCTTCCCAGCTTATTTAACAACTGGTCATGGCGCCCAACACTCTTGAAGCCCATCTTCTGCAGAGCTCACCACAGGTCCACAATGAACATTTCTTGCTCTTACAAGGTATAGAAACTCTTCCGGCAAGAAAGACATAAAACAAAAGTAGTCTCTTGGGGAAATAAAAGGCAAAGGAAAAGGGATAAGGAGCACAGGATTTATTTTATCCATTCTAACAATATCCAGCACTTCACCTTTAAGGGAATGTTCAAGTAGCCTCTGCCTAAACAACAGAATAATCTGCCTGCAGCTGCAAGCAAAGGTTATTCTTAACGATTTCACAGAATCATGGAAGCACAGAATGGCCTTACTGGTGTTGGAAGAGACCTTAAAAATCATCAAGTTTCAAACCTGCTGCCATGCACAGGGACACCTTCCACTAGACCAGGCAGCTCAGAGCTCCATCCAACCTGTCCTTGTACACTTCCAGGGGTGGGGCGGCCATGACTTCTCTGGGCAACCTGTGCCAATGCCTCACCGCCCTCACAGTAAAGAATTCTTTCCTAATATCTAATCTAAACATACTCTTTCAGTTTTACACCACTCCCCCTTTTCCTGTCACTACATGCTCTTGTAAATAGTCTCCCTCCATGTTTCTTGTAGGCTCCCTTCAGGTACTGGAAGGCTGCAATTAGGTTACCTCTAAGCCTTCTCTTTTTCAGGCTGAAAAATCCCAACTCTCTCAGCGTTTCCTTGCAAGACAAGTGCTCCATCCCTCTAACCAACTTGGTGACCCTGCTCTGGCCTTGCTCCAACAGGTCCATGCCCTTCCTGTGCTTCAATGCCACATTTGGTAAAACAGTAGAGATTCAGGAAATTTAGAACTCTGAAAGAGGAAAAAAACCTCACACACGTGGAGCATTTCCACAAAGAGATTATATCTGTTACTTTGTGCTGCAGTTCATGTCCCAAACTGGGCAATACTCAATTTTGATGTAACAAAATCCTACGGAAGCAAAACACAGTTTGTCTCTCTGATTTATCTCTGAACTATTATCTCCTAAAATCCTTCTCCTTAAATACCTTTATAGTTTCAGTAGGCACTCCAGGCTCTGGAACTTTATCCAAGTAAGCAGTCAAGTCTTGATCCACATGTTCAAACACTAATGTTAACTTGGTCTCTCTGTCTGTTCGGGACATGGTGCACACATCAAACAATCTGAGAGGAGGAAAAGAACAGAAGAGGTAAGTATACAGGAACCAGTACAGACAAACTTCATCTCAAGCATGTCCATTTAAATTTCTTACAGTATGTAGATGGAAAAGAGCCTTCCAAAGGCGGACCAATCTTTGAGTTCTTGATTCACCAGATAACAGCTGATATATCAAAATTACTATCTCAGTCTTTCACTTGTGAAATCTGAAATAGGATTAATTATTAAGAACTCATCAGCTATTGAATGTAAAGTAATTAAATGAAAAGAAAATATTTTTTGACACAGCAACTAGAGTTAATACAGAAAATTACTTGATATTAATCCACATTCTAGGCTCTCGCATTCAGTTATTAAAAAAAAAAAAAGGCGGGAAATATTTTTGAGAAAAAATACACAGTGTGTTTGCATGCACCTTCAGTTTCTTTCCACATAACTCCTAGGTTCACCATTACACAGATTTATAATTAAATCTCCTTCAGCAGAAACAGAATTTTTTTGCTGATTCCTCTTGCAAATTCCTGGATGCAAGGAATACCTTCAGTCAGTATATAGTTTGGAAAAAAGCTTTGTGCACAAGATGTCACTACTTCTTTCATCACTTTTGGTCATTCTTTTACTGAAACTTCTTTATCATTTCACCTTGTTGCACAACATCAAACTAATTTACAAAGCTCTTCATAATATCACATACCTATCTGATTACTCTATTTTCTATTGTTTTCTCTTTTTAGGTAGGATTTCTCTCATCATCTCCATCTACCATGCCAGCTTGAACCACTGTTTCATCTTTTTCAAAAACATCTACCCATTCTTCTATGCTTCGCACCTATATTCATACCAGTGACTTTCACTATCCTTCCTCAAGTCCCACTTCTACAAAATCCTAACAGGAAACCATCTAAACAGCCAGAAGCACATTACTTCCCTGCTCACATACTTTACTCCTGTGCTTATTCATTTAATTTTATACTATACAGATCAGATCGCACTTCTCTCTGAGGCAAGGCAGAAAAATTAATCACTACTTTTACTAGGTGACAGTAGATTTACAAACTGGAGTTATTGAGAAAAAAGTCTAGACAATTAAACTGAAGAACCTCTCATTGATAACAGACCAAACTAGTGTTGAAACTATGGCTTATTTTTTCCAACATCATAGCAGTGATGTTGTTGTATTACTTGTATCTTTCATTCTCTTACTTAGAATTACTTTATTAGAATTATGAAGTGCAGGTTTTCTGGTAATGTTATCAAGCAATATTTTTGTTGTTTGTTCAAGGATTAAAATCCTTATATGCAGGATCTGAAGACAACTGATCGCACACAAAGCCTTGGGGGTTCCTGCTTTTCACAGAGGACATCTGACAAACAGACTAGGACAACATGTACTTGAGATCTTGTACTGAAATTTTACTTCTTAGCTTAAATCTCAATATATTTCACAAGGGAAGGGAAGACTAGAACTGGTATAACCACCTGGGAAGAATCTAATCTGGGTTTCAGAGAGCATTCTTTTTCATTTGACATTTACCATGGTAAGGCTGTGCTCCCACTTGGACAGCATTTCCTAAATAATTTTTGGTCAGACACTTAAAAACTGTTTATTAGCCACCAGATTTGGAAAATGGATGCATGCACATTCATTTTAGGTTAAGGAAGCTTTTCAGTGAGTTATAAATTGGGAACTGGAGTTCCAGAATATGGAGAGACTGTCACCCTACCTCTATTAAAGACTAATCTATATTTAATCTGTAATCATCATATGAACAAACACACATTAATTATTATGGTAACATAGTGACTGTAAGAGAAAATGTCTTGGTGCATTTCTTGTAACAACAAATACCATTCTCTAAGATTCCCTCAATGGGGTGTACATGTCCTGTACACAGTAAATAAGCTTTGTGAAAAGTCACAAACCTTCCTGAAAAGTGAAATTTGTTGGTATTTGGCTGGAGGTTAATAATCTGCAATATATTTATATAAATCAATGTGGAATGTAGCCGGACTGCCTATAACCCCAACACATGCAAATAGAGAGGAGCCAGACAGGTCTGAACATCTGAACATAAACACTGGAAAATATTTCCAGCTGTATGATTCCTTTGTGTTGACCTACATTTACCTAAAAATGTTCTAGAACACCCCTTTTGCCAGGTATTTCATTCACTGGCAAAAATATATTTTGAACTCTAGCAGAGTTATAATTCAAGAAAAAAAGGAAAAAAGATTTCACTGTATTAAACAAAGAAGCAACATGTAATTTCCAACTTGCTGTGGAGAAAAAAAGCTGATTCTCAGTTTAATTCTTCTGTATGCAGGTTATTTTGATTCTGGCATTTTCGGGCACAGCAAAATAAGGAACTCAGAGAAGCACAATTCTGCTTACCTTTTACTGAGTAATAATATAAGAAGTGAGTAATAGTATTATCTTTCCTTTTTATACATTCTTTATGTGGAACTCTAAATGCTTTACTGTTAATCATAAAAGCTACAGATTCTGCACTGGGCTGTGTAGGGGCACATTGTGTTTACTCACAGAAAATACAGCTGCTACCTTAGAAAGACAGTAATTTAAATGGCAGCTTATATGAATCCATGATATTACAGAAAGACATCTGGCATTGCTCCTGCTAATTGTTCTTGAAATAGACTGAGAAAGACACACAGCCTCCATATTTAGTAGTTTCCACAGGGATAAAACTACTTTTTATAAATTATATTCTTTTCCATTCACTGTGAGAATATCACTGATAAAGTTGTCTTCTTTAGTTAGGAACATCTCTCCTGCCTACATTGCACATCTCTGAAGCCATTTTCTCATAATTTTCTGTATGCGATGGGTTAACATTGCATGTGATTGCCTCTCTGGAACAGGCAACAGCAAAACGGTTTTTATTTAAAGAGTTACTATGTGGACACTGTCCTAAGTAAAGTGAACGTAGCTCAATTAATACAGGATTTCCATACAGAATACTTTGTAAACACAAGCCCTGCCCTTCTATTGTACTTACAAAAGAAACGTTTGAATTATTTGATTAAAGTAAGATCCGCTGTGGGAAATCCTGCAAGTATTTAACAAGATGTTTGGCTGGGAGTCACACACTGCCCAAGATGTCGATCTGAACTGGAACATCGTTGAAGACACATTGATGGAGAACCTGTGTTCTAATGCAGACATTTTTTTCAAGTTAATTGTACTAAAGTAGAAGTTTATCAGCTACAAATCTCTGTCTCTATTTTATGTGTTTAGTGCCTAATGGATCTTTCTATAATCTAGCAGAGTATCTGCCTTCCTACAAAAATACTTTGGCATTTTTTGCATGCAGAAAACCAGATGATGTGCCTTGAAGTCCCCATAGCTTCTTACAACATATAATCTGACAAATGCGACCTCAGTTCCCCTTCATTTTACAATATGAATACCTAATGCTTTTATAAGAAAGGCAATTATTACTTTGGAAACCATTGCATCTACTGACTGGTACTAATCTGGTAACTGACTACAGAAAGTCCCTAAATATTACTGGATTTGCTTTTGAGATTCTCTGAGAATTGCTATGAAGTTTACCACTTTCAAGTGGTCATAAACACTTTTATCCTGAGCAAACTGAGAAGATAGTGATGGAGATCAGATCCATCAGCCCAAACCACCAGCAAGAAATACCAAAAGACAGATTGGGCTGTAAGACCTGAAAAAACTGTAAGACATAATTTCTCTTGAATATTGTCAAACAGATGAGCAGGTACATTTGGAAAATTAACTGGATCATAGTCCAAAGGAAGACCAAAAATTAGGTACTTGTGGCCAATGCATCCAAAGGCTTACTGTTATTTTTACTGAAGGACTAATCCAACATGAATACATACATACCCCTGTACAGTCATTCACAGCACTGAATAAAAACAGTCCTTGCCCCCTAAAGATTTTTAATAACATTGATTTATTTTTTTCTTTGGAACTGTGTCTTCCTAGAAAGAGTTACTTACTAGCTTATGCATAACAGGGGAATATAATTGGAGCCTTTGATTTATGTGTAGGAAAAATGCTTTAGAAGATTGTGGTTAGGTAAACAGTGGCATAGTAATATGCTACAGTTTTAAGATTTCACAAATCTGAGCAAAAATACAGATGAAAATAGTTTGGTGGCCTCAACGTAACTCTGAAAGGTATTTATCTGCATGACAGAAAACCAGCACAGAACTTGCGTATTGATAGTGTTTATGTAAACACCTCAAGACTGGGACACCAAGACTATCACAGATTATGAAGTTTATTGACAAATATGGGGAGGAGAACCTGAACAACTTCTTTTACTGTCTTTGGCTCAGGTTAATCCTGGAGTTCATAATTTTTAAGGGCACAGAAAATTTCTGCCTCTCATACCTAAAAGCACTGAAGAACGACAGTCGGTCATCTTTTTAGTCCAAATTTCAGCAGCAGCCTTAGACTCACTCAGCAGCAAGCTCTTTGTTCACCCCAACTTTGTAAACTACGTACTTCTTGAAAAAAAAACCAGTTTTCCCCCTACTTTTAATATTAGTTACCTTTTCCTTTCTTGCTTTCGATGAGGAAGAAGACTGCTCCTAGAAACGAGTCTCTACTTGGAATCACAAACACCAATGTATTGTAACAAAGAGGTCATCTTTCAGACGAAGAACCCAATAGCTGGGCAACTGGAGTGGAACATGTACATCAGAAGAATGAAGTCCCACACAGCAAAACAGGAAATACAGCTTCCCACCCTGAAACATATGACAGAGCTCCTTCCCTTTGTTCAGGACATACTGCTTTGGTCATTTTAATCAGCAATCACCTACTTCTCCCTGCCTCTGAAAGCTGGTATTTCAGACATAGAGTTTTCTTGCTCAAAGGAGCTTTAGTAAAACACTTTAGATGAAAAAAGCACACATGTAGATGAACAGGCTACTAAATTCAAAGTATCTCATATTTAAATTGCATTTTTCCTGGGATAACATTTGTAAAACCACATAGTAATGGAAGACCTAAGTTCCATTTTCAGATGCATGTGGGGTCTTCAAGAGCTTCACAATATGCTTGTCACACCTGCTGCAGGTGCCCCTGCTAAAGATATGCCTCCACAGAAGTGGAGAGTGCAACATAACACAGAGAGACTGTGACTGTGCCCAACAGAACCACCTTGGTACTGGACACGTACAGCGTGAGGGCACAGCACTGCCTGCAGCACAGCCAGCGAGCCCAGCCAGCTCCATCCAGCAACAGCCAGATGCCAGAGCCAAACTTCATTAAGTAAAATAGGCTTGGGTATGTCTACAGCGTTCATGGCAACTTTATCTCTTCAATCCTTATTCTCTACTTTCTATTAGGTTCTTGGAGTTTGTGAACAATTCTCCTGCTTTGCTACCTTTCCAGGAAAGCACAGCAGGATCACCTTTTGCCTCCAGAAGAAATCTCTTTCAGGCAAACAGCAGTAAAGGCAGAATGTAACATCAGATTACTAAATTGATTTATCTAGGACAGGCTGATGTTATGTAGATAGACGTTTTCAACTCTCAAGTCACTCATTCACTATCTGTGGTGCATAGAGGAGAAGGAGCTACCTCAGAGAAGCAACTGTATAATGAAAGCAAGGCAGCAAAAAGACCTCTTCTGGAGACCTACTCCAGCAGAGCCTAGCCAATGTTGCTGCTTACAGCCCACTCACCAGTGAGGTTTAAGGGAAGGAAGGGGGACATTAGGATGACAAGGCAATCGTTCATCTGCAAGCTGAGCTTTGTGCTGTAATTTTTTCCAGTCTCTCTCCCTTTCTGACTTGGAAAAATTATTTTAAATGCTTAGCTGTATAAAAGAGGTTTTTGTTCTTTAAGTGTGTGCGAGGAAGAGAGACAGCGAAAGTGACAGAGAGAAATAGATGCTCTTGAAAGCGAAGTAAATAGCTCTGGCTAAAGTCCGACAGAGTGGGCTGACTGGGCAAGCGTTCAACGCTCAGTCCCGACTGCAGCCCTGACCTGCAACACCCCTGCTCTCCTGTGCTGGGCCCCACTCGAGCAATGACAAGCCCTGGTGCCAGACTGAATGGTTTCGTGACGCAGAGAAATGTCTGCTCCGATGAAATCACCAAAACTAGTCTTCATTTTCAACAGAAACCAAGATTTGTGCACTAAAGATGAAAAGGCCAAGTATGTTTTCTCAGTGTGCCACCCAAGCTACTAAAAGATGCAGTTGTTGAAGAGTTTTACTTCAAGGAAAAATAGGCCTGACAAGATATTCTTTGCACCTTTCTTTGTTTATAGCAGCATGCTGTCTATTTTAGCCCTCACACTGCCATTTCTCCTTCATCTTCTTTGCAATGGGAGATTATCTTTAATAGACAAGGACCAGAAAAGGATCTGGTAAGACTCCGTAATTCAAACTATATCCTGCCTTGCAGAACTTCACTTCCGGACTTATCCCACAGTTCACCAGTGTTTAAAATGCTTAACTCCTCACTAGTCCACGAACAATCTCACTGCAATTCATTTTATCCAAATTGGCCACGCACTGAGCCCTTGACATTACTGAGGGAAAATACGAGCTGGGTGGTGCCTAAACACACTCCTGTGTGCTGCCATACCAAGCAGTCTGTCTGAGGACAGGCAAGGGACAGGCCAAGTCACCCCTGAATCAGAAAAATAACATGGCCTGTTATGAAGACAGTCGTTGACAGATTGTTTAGGATCAGCAATAGCTGTCTGACCTATTCATAGTGCTCTCATGTGATCCTTCAACAAGCAAATGTACGCTGCCTTTCAAAGTCATGTACACTGCCACTATACAGTGCTGTGAGCTTCCAGTAAGCTTCCCTAAGTTTTCAGTTCAGAGTACAAGTTAAAGATGCTCCCATTCACTGGCAGTGTGTTTGCATCTGTTGTTAAGTTTTTTAGATTTTCTTTATCATACCTTCCTCAGGGAAAAGCTGCAGTCCTTTTTAGATTCCCTATCTTGCCCAACATGTAAGTAAAATTTATGCCTGAATATTGATTTTGTTTAGTTCAAATGAAAGGAGCCCAGAGGTTATTCCGGACTCCCAGCTGCACATGGTACAAGATGAGATACAACAAAATCCAGTCTTTACTCATGTGTAGCTCACAGACAAACTGCTTATTACAGACTCCACATATCAATTTACATTTTGAATTCATGATTGTGCCAAACATTCTGGACCTAAATCTAAGATAATCATCTGTCTTCTAGGTTTAAGTAAAAACAACTCACTTCCAGAAGATTTTACAAAACTATAAATTATCATTCATTCTTCAGTGGCTTAATAATCTATCTACACTATCCATGACACTTAATCATGATGTCAACATATCAAAAATAACAAAGGAAATAATAACCCTTCACTTCACATAAGTGTTCACTGTAAAAAAAATCAAATGTACTGTTTGATGCTCCATACCATCTCATATAGTTTTTTAAAAAATTGCAATATCACAGCAGTTCCTGAGGTGTTTAATTCAGCTTTTTTTAAGTTGGAAGTAATTCCATCCAAATTTGAGTACAAACTCTTGTTTTTATAGATGCATGGGGGAAACTAAGAATAAAGACAGTGTGTAGATAGTGTAAGATAAAAGATAGTGTAGAAGGTGACAGAGGAGATCCTCTGTTTTGATGCTTATCATCAATCCAGGAGCTGCTGCTCCTGAAAGACCTCCAGGTTACTCTACAGCCACAATTCTACTGGAGGATGGTGGCTGTACTGAAAACTCATATGCTGTTTGAGTCCTAATTAACCACCCAGCATAGGCTAACCCCTCGGGAATAAAAGCAACTGGTATAGAATAGAAGGAGCCTGACTCAGAGTACTTCTGAAGGACACAGCTGTCAGAGACACTGAAAAAGCAAAGTAAGGGGCCTTGCTAAAGGCTGCAAATACACCTGAGCGCTGATGATGTGGCTACCACTTCCCAGGATGGACCAGTACTGGCAGCACTTGAAAGGAGTCCAAAAATGTCACGGTGATGGTGATGGTGATGAGGAGGGTAGAGAGAACAATAGATGCAAACTATCTTGCTGTCATTCTGTTACTGGAATTAAGTATTGTTGTAATGATCTGTGAGACACTGACATATTAAAGCCTTGTAGGAAAATATATTTCTATGTTTCATAGGTAGAGTTGGGACCAAAAAGTTTGTCTTTCTCAAAGAGGGATCAAGAGACGACTTTGAGAAAGGGAAAACTTCCACAGGTTAACAATACTGTGAACTCTACTGCAAAAGCAAAAGAGCGTAAAACGGAAGAAAAAGAAAGCCTTAAGAAAAAAAAAAGACTAAATTGGCAAAAGTTGACAATACTAAACATGCACGAAGTAAAGACGCAGTATATATGTTAGTGAAAGGAGATGTTAATAAGAAAATAAAATTAATTCTTTTTAATTCTTTGATTTATGTTGTTCTAATGTATTCAAGGAATTACTCAGGGAATCTATAGACTTTTTAGTGTAACATGCTGTATATCAATGTATTAAACTGAAAGCAATTAGCAGACAAAGGAGTAAGCCACAGTAAAACACTGCATGGTTCACTATCACGCCCATTTGTATTTATTTGCATCCATTATATAGGTATCATTTCTTAAATTAAAAAATTCTTGTCTGTCTAAATGACATTATAAAAAGGAAATCCTCGGTAAAAGAATGAAACTAACACCACTGAGAAATCAGGTGCAAACTTCTAACAGTCTGTTTATTGCTATGACAGCATGATCAGTTGACATAACAACACAAGCTCTGAGTAGTATTTTATGGAATATTTTTAGATCTGCCAGTAGGAGAATGTAATTTTGAAGTCAGAGTACTAGTGTGCGAGTAAACCTGTCATAGATCTTGACCTTGCATGATCCACCAGTCCTGAACTACCAAAGAACTTATGCTGGACTTAACTTTCATCATGCAAAAAACCTCAGTGATTTCTAAGTATATACATCACCTAAAGCTTCATCTGCCTTATCTGCCTGGTATCTTTCAGAAATGAAAGCACAGAAGAGGAAAAAAAAAAAGACAATTCATTGTCTGTGCACAGTAATAAAAAGCCAAAAAAGGGTCATTTTCCTCTTCCTTGTACTCAGCCAGTCATTACCTGGACAGAGCAATGTAAACCCCTGTCGCCATTTCAACCCCCATCTGGTTTTCAGCCATGCAGCAACAACTCTACAACTTCGGGCCCAACATGCATGCTCCTCTTTTGGACTTCAGCATCCTCATCTGTACCACAATCTCTCCTTCCTAACTCTTTAGTTACCCTTAATACTCAAGTTAATTCCTGAATATGGGCATTCTTTTCTGAAAAATATGTTCGTGATGTATTCTAAGGCATTCATCACAGTATTTGTTTGTCCTTAAATTCTGAAATAAACAAAACTGTGAAATGTTGCTTTCCCAGTCTTAACCTGGGGACTAGAAAACAGCGATAGATATGAATAGTTCTTGTTATCTTAAAGATGGAAACAGCAATTACACATCATATATTTAAACTGCATGAAAACAACTTTTAAAAAACATCTACATCTGTTAAAAGAATCTGTTTATGGATTCACTAGATCTGCTCAAAATTTCCTGTAAATGGATCAGATATACCTGCCCACTTTCAACACAAGCGGTTAGCTGTTGAATGCAGTTGCCACATTCAGCAATAAGCCAAGTAAAAATCGAAAAGGTGTCCTACACTTTGTGTATTGATTTCCAAAGATTTGTCCTGCGTGAGGTTATAAGACATAAAAACAGATACGCAGTTCACAGTGATTTTTGGATACCCATGGTATGATCAGGCTTTGATGCCAGATGTATTCCCATTAATGCCCCCGAGTGCCATGATGCCAGCAGCACCATGAACTTCAGACAAAGGGAGCTCCTCCACTCACTTCAGTAAAACCTGGAAGGGAGCACAGTGAATTCAAGCAATCTTCCAGTGGCATTGTACTGTGTCCTGTCACCACTACTCCACATGCTACAAATGACATCCCATCTGCCCAAAAGTAAATAGCGTATAGCCAATTTCCAAAAAATCAAAAGACAAAGGCAGTCTGCTCATATGGGTAAGAAACAGGATCCGGCCAGATTTTGTGAGACAGCCAGATTGATGCACATAAACACTGCCCTCTTCTTCGTAAGCTTCACTGTAAAAGAAAGACTGAGTGGCAGAGTAATACATAACTTTATGAGAAAAAGAAAAGTGTGAGGAGATATTTATTCTAAAACCAAGGTATGAAAAACATGGGACTACAAAGTACTTAAATTCAGCAGAAGGCAGATTTAAGGCTTGCAAGAAAACTAACAACGTCATTGAACATAGCTGTTTTTGGCTACCCACCACCAGACTTGTCAAATGGCATCCATCTATACCACAGCCTTGCACAGCTTGTGAAGCAGAGTTCTCCTCTCAGCTTCCATGGAAGAGATACAACTTCTGTAATGGAGCTACTCAGTGGCTGGTAGTTAGTCTGAACGGGTCATGTAGGTCTTCATTTACTCAGGGGAAAGAAGTAAGTTGATTGGATCACACTGGGGAGGGTACTGCCTCTCCCTGCCTGCTATGGAAGATGCCTAGATGACTGAGACGAGATGCTTAACTTTAACTGAATTTAAAAGACATGACCCTTTCCCAGGAAGAACATAATTGACCCATTTTATTTGGTGGGATTCCAGATTATGTTCAGTTCATTTTTGAGGTATTTTAAAATACTTCTTCACAGGGAAGTTAAAACAAAATGAGAGAGAAGTAGAAAGAAAAAAAAAAGATACTAAAAACACCTCTGCCCTATTCACTCAACCCTCAAAGACCAGGATCAACCCCAAACAGCTTCAGCATACAAGAGCCTTTACCTAGGCCTCATGAAGTCAGAACATATATTTAACTGGTTTTGGCTCAGGTCCAGAATTTCCTTTAATTTGAAAGGGAGTTTCACCTGTGACAAACTTGCAGGATTGAGTTTAATATTTGTGTTCTGAAGAACAGAAACAAATGGGACTAATAAATCTTCAAAAGAAATTTACAAGATTCTTCTGGCTTAATAAATTTAGCTGGGGGGAATTGCTCCCAAACACTCAATACATAAAAAGGGATCCTTTTTTCCATTAGCATGCAAATTCCTTGTACGTTTCATCAGAATTACATCCTACAAGTGTTTTAAGAGGTGGACATCATAGTGCTCTTTTTCCCATTCAAGGCCATTCACACGTGGCCATGCAAGCTCCTTGCCTGTCTTGTCATTTTGTCTATCAAGCTGGTATTTTTAAAAATCCATTCATAGGACATGCAAATTAAACTAAAAATATCTACTTTTGTAAGGTTCTCAGGTGCTTTCATCCTCCAGTTCTTAAGGTAGGTGTCTGACACATTTCCTCCTTTTCCAGCCAGTTTACATGGTACAGTGAGCCAACCATTTAAAGATTAACGCACATGGAGTGAAGTATTCTACAGGCTGTATGGCTCTTTAAGTATTTCCTTTAAACTCTTGCACACATATGTAAAAGAAAACAAATTAAAGATTATTTGCAGAGTTTGGCAATGAAAACGAGGTGTTAGTAGCATTTTGAGCTGGCAATAAATTTTATTCCACTGTTTTATTACTACAGGGTAAAGTCAACTATTTCTTTTGGGGCATCTTTCAGCAGCATGAGATGAGGGTTTACATTTAAATGTATAGATGGTTTTGAAATAAATTCAGCGTTTTGTAAATTAGAGTTTATGTCAGATGTAAATACACAGAAAAATTGCATTTTGATTGTTTTGCATACATCATCTTTCACATTTCTGAAAGAAATGAGCAAACTGTAATAAATCTCACAAAACAAGGTCTGGTTCCTGGAGCGCTAAAACATTTTTACATGTAGGGAAATGAACACAAGGTCCATCTACCCAGGCGGTGCCACAAAGCCGAGTGATGCCCAGGCAGGCAGCGTGGGCCCAGGCCGAGCTGAGGAGAAACCCCAGGTGAAACAGAAATTAGGTTCTAACCCTTTCTAAGCCATATATGAATTGTTTTATTAATGTAATTATTTTCATTTCAAGAATGAGTCAAAAGACAATGCGGGCTGAAGGAGTTGCCCCTCATTATTCTCTCTATTCCATTCCCAAACTCTACAACCGCCCAATTTACCTCTGGAGAACCAGCACAAAACCACCACAGCTGATGGTCTTGAGCCTTTGTAGAGTTGACTAAACAGGAAATGGTATGCACCATACAGGGCCCACAGAACCACCACAGCCTAGAGAAGCCTTTTCTGTGGTCAGCTTGCCTACTCCAGTGACACGCTACTATTTTTTCCCTAATTTTCAGTTTTCCCATCTAACTGAAACAATTACTCCTCTTAGTTCCACTTTAGTGTTTCTGTTTATCTTTAATTAAAAAAAGTAGTCAAGGAAAAGACAAATTGTCACAAACATGAGAAGTATGTAATCATACTGGACATCATTATAAATGTACAATTTTTTATGTGAAATTTCAGGCTTACTGCACCACAGGTATTTAATTTCGGTGTCATTGAAATACCGATTATATCAACTGCTGTATCATGTAACTTCTCAATTTTTGCGTGAGTGAACAGTGAACAGTTACCAGTGATATTGCCTACAAAGATAACTTTTTTTCACTGACATATCCAATACACAATGGAATTGAAGGAGATAGGAAATAGAATGAGATTCCAAACTCAAGGAGTAATTAAATTGAACAGATACAGGGAATACATTAAGGAAATATACGATCTTAGATAGTAAAGATAAGGCTCCATTAATTGCATGGAGAAAAAAAGACATCATAAAACTGCCAAGATAAGTTAAGTGATTTAGGAACAAACGTTCCAAATTACAAAATAATCTAGGTATTTAGGGTAATCAGTACATTTGGGAATCACTTGTTATCCAAAGTCTCAATGATTCTCAATGACTTCTCAATGATTTTCAATTAGTATTTCAATGCCTAAATCACAATATAGGATTGGAAGAAAAAACTGAGACTAGTTGCCTGCATTAATAAGCAGCCACACAACAAACATTTATGTTGAACATGTGTAGATACCTCAGGCCACAAGATGCTTCCCACTCTTCCACGCCAAATGCAGAGCTAGAAGGAGAGCTCCTGCCCTGGAGCTTTTCTTCACGGCACACTTCAGTTTGAGAGCCTTACCGTCACCCCATGTCTCTGAAGCAGTAGGATATGCGTGAAATAAAACCCCTAAGTTATTCCAGGAAGCTGACCTCTACCATTTTACACAGGATATTAAATAGACCCCAGCTGTCTCCACTTACAAGTGACTTAGTTTACATGTTTTATAAAGGTCCATTCAGCTGCTGAGTTATCGCAGAACTGAAGTAACTTTCTGTGAAGAAAAAGACAAACTATCCTGTGATTTCCCTTACCTGCTTTTCATGCAGGCTCATCTTGGTTTTCAAACATCGTAACTGGTATCTATATGTTCTAATGTAAGAATCTGTGTCTTGATTCTGAAAATATTTGACTGGCAAATAGCTGTCTCAAGTCCATTGGAAGAAACATACACAGTAGAGCTTTATTTTTTGCTAAATCCAGGGAGACACAGTAGTCTTCATTTCTATGGATGCCTCTGTACGCAAACACCCATGGTGTATGACTACTCATCTAAACACAGCACAGCTCACATAATTTCACCTCGGAAGGCAGAGAAGTGACATGGACTTAGCTCTTCCAAGGAACACTTTTTCAGTCTTGTGAAAATAAGTGACCAATATATTAGAATAGCCATGATAATCCATGTCCATTCAGAAAAATCTAGCTGAATTATTTCAAGAATTCAACAGGCTTTTCAAAAAAGCCTCCGTTTAAAAGCTGACACATGATATTACAGTATTTTTGTATAAAGGATGTGCTCTGGGATGACTGAGTTCTCTAACTGAGTGAATAATGCTGTTAAGGGATGGCAATTTCATGCTTGAAAGAAGAAAGATTAAAGCAACCTTAAATCTTGCAAGATTTGAAAACTTTTTAAAAGTCAATATTAAAAGGAGATACATAATAACACAATCAAAATATTCACTAAAGCCTTAAAAATATATATATTTGTACTGCAAACAAGAGGGAAAAAAACCCATCTATTAAAAAATTAATTCTGCAGCTTTTAAACACTGACATTCCCTGTTCAATTGCCTCCTGCCCTGGTGAGGTTAAGCCAATAGATGTTTACTTTTTTGGATATTGCCTGGGCTCTTTGCCACTGACATTAGGATTTATAATTTTTATTTACTCTTTCCAGAATACATTTAATAAAATTTACTATTTTATTATACTTAAGAGTAAGATGGCATTTCAGTTCCATGTTCCAATTTTTAATGTCATGCAACTTTTTAAAAACGATTACCTTTTGTGATAGTTTTTTTCCTGACTTGCCCTGATGCCCTTTGCATTTGTTTTTGAACTCTAAAAAAGAAAACTGTTCAGACATTTTTAAAGCACAGGCAATAAACTCACTGCAGTCCTATTTGTCTAACTATCCTAATCCATGATACAAAATAATAATTCTCAACTTAAATGCAGTCAAATCTTGACATTTTCATGGTTTTCCTTTTCCACATTCATGTGCAATATGCATATCCAAACAGCTTAATAGAGCAGCTTATTCACTTTACTACAACTATATTGTTTTAGTAGTTCCATAATAAACAAAACTGTTTTCAAGCCTGTTAAGTCAAATTATAAAACAGACACAACATAAAATATCATGGAGCAAAATCTGTTAGCATTATGGATTGATCGATTTTGATTTTGAAAGCTATTACTGAGCAATGTGGGCTGACAGGTTTTGAGATTACGGAAAAATAAAAATTTCCCCAAAATGCTTCCAAGAGATAAAGGTATAGCACCACTGCTTTCCCAAAACTCAGGTCTTGGATAATTCAGACTGGAATATGAAACACCAGAGTCTTCCAACTATTTGCAATTGTACAATCATGCAATTTGCTCAAAATGAATCTGAGGCAAAGAAACTGTATGTACCATCAGAATTTTGTCAATAATGACATAATGAACCCACTTAGTAGCAAATCCTGTACGAGACCAGGATGGCAGAGTGATGACAAAAAGAGAAACCACAGCTGAGAAAGCTCTGAATGGTGCTTTAAACTCCTCGTAGACCGCAGGAGCAGCCATCTCCAACACATATCTTCAGTTACTTTTCCTCTTGCAAAACATTAACAATTTTTAACCAAAATGGCTTCTGCTGGAGCTTAAAATAGGGTGCAGGTTAAGCAGGCAATGCCCATCCATCCCAGCTACAATCAGTTCCCTTTAGCACTGTAATGCCAAACACAAACTAGAAGCAGATTTTCTGAAGTCAGCATGTTTTGCAGAAACCCACACTCTCCTATTACAGAAAGTACATCATTTTTGCCAACTGATAAAAACAAGTGCCTAGTATAAGCTCCTACCAACAATCCATATATGACAGACTTAGGTTAAAAAAAATTCCCCTATAATACTCATTTCTTCTTCCATCTAAATTCTCATAGTGCAGGTATCCTCTAATTTCAATACTAACTTTTTGTTCTCCCACACCCAAAATAATTTCCTATTTGATTCCGTGACATCTGTTATTTACTGTACAAATTTTCTACCGGTGTTTCCACTTTCCACTTTCAAACTTTACTGACTGGCATTAATCTCGTTGAGATCAAGCAAGCTACAGTTGGGTGGCCACTCTGCATTAGAATCATAGAATATTTTGGGATGGAAAGGATCTTAAAGATCATCTACTTCCAACCCCCCTGTCATGCACATTTCACTGGACCAGGTTGCTCAGCACCATCCGGTCTGGCCTCAAACACTCCCATGGATGGGGCACCCAAAACTTCTGAGCAACCTGTTCCAGTGCCTCACAGCCCTCACAGTACTCTTTCCTAGTATCTAATCTAAACTACCCTCTTTCAGTTCAAAGCCATTCCCCCTTCTTCTGTCACTACAAGCCCTTGTAAAAAGCCCCTCTCCTCCTTTCTTGTAGGCTCCCTTCAGGTACTGGAAGGCCACAAGTAGGTAATCCCAAAGCCGCCTTTTTCCAAACTGAACAAACACAAATCTCAGCCTTCTCTCACAGAAGAGGTGCTCCTCCCTCTAACCATCTTAGTGGCCCTGCTCTGGACTTGCTCTGTCAGGTCTCTGTCCTTCCTGTGCTGGGCGCCCAGAGCTGGGTGCAGTGTCCCAGGTGGGGTCTCTCTCACCAGAGCAGGGCAGAGGGGCAGAATCCCCTCCCTGGCCCTGCTGCCCTCACTGTTTGGATGCAGCCCAGGACACATTTGGCTCTCTGGGCTGGGAGTGCTCATGGCCAGGTCATGTCCAGCCTCTCATGCACCTGCACCCCAAAGTCCATCCGGGCAGGGCTGCTCTCAGTCCCTTCATCCCCCAGCCTGTATTTGATACCGGGGATTGTCCTGACCTAGGTGCAGCATCAGCATTTGGTCATGTTAAACCTCACAAGATTCCCATGGGCCCAGTTCTCATACTTCTCCACCTGGGCTCCCTCTAGAGTCAAAATGTGCTTTTTCAGAGAGCAATACATTGTACTCCAGGGTGGGCATCGAATGTGAGTGGAATGAGTTATTCTCATAAAGCACATGCTCACTCTGCACTCACTATGAAGGGACCCTAAATGACTAGAGTGGAGTACACTTTGAATATTCAGATGGTTAAAGTTAAGTGTCTGATCACAATTACCTCACATTCCTTTTTTATTTTGTTATGCATGCCTATGTGCACCTTTTGTGAATCCATCATGATATAGTGGAGCACACCCATAAAAAGGGTGAAGAAAATCTGTTGTCTCCCTTTGACATCTCCCACTCTTTTGGAGAGTTTAAGAATACAATAATCTTAAATTGTCCTGCTGTATCTAGCATCTAAGAAGAGGATATAGATCGAAACAGCAGCCAGGATTTCTGTGACTGGAAGGCGCATCACGCCAGGGAATGGTGTACAATGCAAGTAACAAAAACCATGCTTCTACAACTCTCCATTTAAATATCCACCATTTTAAATCTAAGCCTTTTCATATCATTCCTCCTGATTGCTGAATTTTGGATTACTTCTTGTTTCTTAATCTCTTTTTTCTAAAGCCTATTGTTACTATGTCAAGTTTGGGAACCATCCCTTTTCCAAAAATATAAGACTTAATTATTGTGGCCACTATGACTGTGTGTCTTGACTATTAGAACTTCCTAAACCAGCTATTGCAAGTTACTTCAGGCTATGCAGACAGTGTTCTCTCTTTTTTATAGTCCAGGAATAGCTACTTCTTTGATGGTATCTACAAGTTTTGTCTTTAAACCTTGTCTGCTTGTCTTTAAACTTCGTCTACTGTGAACAGTGGTCAAATTGTCCTTTTACTCAAATTACTATTTTAGTGAGCTTAGTTGACTTTACAGCTTCTTCCAGAATTATAGGCTAAATATCCTTTCACTGATGTGCAGGACAGCAAAAGATTTATATTTGTTTTTCACGACTTAGGCTTTGCTTCTGCAGAATAGTCTTGTCCACTCTCAACTTTGGGTTACTGGAAATCAGTCTTTGAACTGTATTTTCTTTCAGACATCACAATACCCTATTGATTTGGAATACTCTAATATACTTTAAATGTCTTCTAAGAAGACTCCCTCATCAGTGTCATTTACCCATCTGTGATATATATATATCCACAAGTACCTTTCATTTTAGTCAAAAGCATTACCTGACTCTTCTGTACAAATCCTAACTATTCTTGCTCTTGTATTGTCATGATCCTCAGTTCCAGTCACATTTCTGTTTGTATTTTTTCACTTCTGCATAAATATTTGCTTCTGAAGTAACTGACATCTCTAAATGATGTTTTACTCTGACCAAATAAAATTTAAAAGTAATAAAACCTTCTTGAGTTCTTAAGAATAGAGACAATATGAATAAAAAGCAACAGAGAATTAACAAAACCAGGTAACACTTTTTTTTGTTTCAAATTATGTTTAAAACGTAAAGGCAGTACGATGAATGGGATTCTATGCAATGAAGAGATACAGATGCTCAGTTCTGCAGAAGTATTAACTTGTCTGGGCCCTTCCTTAAGTTTAATGAGACATTTCATTCTAATTTTCAGACTACAGTCATTGACTCCAACCTGTCTGGATATAGGTATTACTGCTTTGATCAAAACTTGTTGCTCAGCATTTCATAAAAAGCAGAGATAAACAGTGAGGCAACAAATTGATCAGAGATGTCTGCGAGGAAACCACAGAGATCTGTGGGTAGGCCTATCTCCATTAACAATCTAGAAGGTTATCTAAGGATAAACAACACACTAATTAAAAGTGCAGATGCTGCTTAATCTCTGTGTCACAAAGTTCACAAATACAAAGTATGCTGATAGATAAAGTTGGCAAAATGAGATTCACTTTATAATCTACTTCCTAGTAGAGAAAAGTAATACAGGTCATTGACTTTCACTATCCTGAAGAAACCTGGAAATCAGTAATAAAGGTGCTGTGGTAGTGAGTAACATTAGACATAAACTTCAACACTGTACAGAAAGTCTCTAACTGTAGCTCTAGAAGCCTTTGCACTTGAAAAAAGGAGATGTACATTGCACTGAAATGACTGTATCTGTAATGCAACCTGGAGTTTGAGAAACAACATAGCATTGTACAAAACGCTTAGGTGACAACACAGAAATAGACCGAGTATTTCAGAGGATACATATGGAGTTAGAGAGGAATTATTTGTAGTGCTAAAAGGAGTGAAACAGGATGACAGAAATGCTAAATCTGTATCAGTGAAAAACCTAATGAACAGACTGTTTTTATACCCCCGTTTGGTGAACTCAATAGTTGAGCATCTAAACTCTAGATGGTAAAGTGTCAAACATGCATGCTTGATGGGACACCCCTGCACAGTCTGCCTGTGCTAATGCATTTTTGTTCATCTTAACGTTAGGACTTCATGATTTGAACAACCAAAGCTGTTTGAATCAGTGTAGCTCTTGCAATTCACCAAGAAACTCAAGCCCTAAATTTGCAACTGGATTCTTGGATTATGTGAAAGATGTGTATGCAATTCTGCCGCTAGCAGCAAGTGTTAGGCTGCTGACACAGATGAGCAGTTAACTATGCAGATTGCTTTTCAGAACATAATGCAAGAAGCAGAAACTCTTCCTTCAGCTGTAATCCTTTGGTTAAAATATTGTACATAAGATGTTCCACTACTGCAAAGTCAGGGCTCTTAAAGATCAGAACTGTATTTTCTAGAGAACACCAGCTGACTATAATTTATTGAAAGCCTGTAATTTTTTATGAGACGTATTTATATTCTAGACAGCCACAAGTGTTTTTCAAGGAAAATTACGTGATCATCAGTGAGGAAAACTGAAAAGCAAAAATCATATATAACACATAATACTGTTAAACTGAAGTATCTAATTAGATCTTTAATATGCAATGTAAAAAAAAAAAATCACAATGTATTTATATGATGAGGAAATGGGTAAAAAATTAAAACTCAATGAAAGAATGTGGGAATCTAACTGAGACTTACTAAAAGGGATGCAGTTTTAACTTGGATATAATGTATCTACGAGAATCCCACCATATTTCCATTTATATGTGGGATTTTATCATAGCTATTCAAAATACTGTTGCTAAGCATGTTTTAAATTTGTTGTAAATAAAAGACTTTCATATCCTATGTATGTTTTTAGTATCATCCTGTTTTTTAAAAATGTATGATTCTATATTCCTATGCATTAAACATTTCCAATTTTTTTTGTAGAAAGGAGTCCAATTCCTTGTGACAATGAAGGAAAGTTAAACATGCCATTCAATGGCTTCACAGCCCTCCCTTTTTTTTTGGGAAAGAGCAGAGCAGGCAAGGTCCTCTAAGGCTGTTTCACTTCTGTGGTAGCTGTGTATCCAAACGAGTCCTCCCCCAAACATCTAAGCACAGTCAGTACATTCCCAACTCCTACAGCCAAGTTAAACTGAAAACGGTCTTAATTCAGTAATGATTGAGGTGGTTTGCTCTAATCAAATTAAACCAGCCAAATGTTCTTTTCAAAGGTAACTGTCTACTCTGCAGCTGTATGCAAAATACCACATCAAATGTGGAAAAAAAAAAGTGATAGAATTCTATCCTTACAGTAGAGCCCTGGCTCCACAGATGAAGAGAAACAAAAGCACCAGTGCAGCTAGGAATTACGATCACAGAAAGCTCCTAGAAATATGCTAACTTAAGAAACAGTGAACAAAGTACTGAAATTTCCAGTTTATAATTAATTGATTTCAGGGAGAAGGGAATTCTCCAGCATTGTTAAACAGCAATTTATCACACTGATCACACTTCAAACAGATATTAAAATACTTGTCAAAGTTTCACATAAAAGAGAGAAAAAAATCACACAGGCTTTTCCATTCTATTTGTCACTTCATTTCTCTGTTTCTATCAAAATATGTAACATTCTGCACTGACTAATGTTTCAAAAGTCCACACTCAATAGGTTTCACTTAAACTCAGTATGATTCATCTGCACTAGAACTGAATTTTCAATCATAAATTGCGGGCATTTCCTGTAAAGATGAATTCATGTCTGAGTTAGTTTTTTATTTTCTTTTATTAAGAGAAGATCAGTCACCTGTGAATGATAATCCAGATTAATAAGCGGTCAGTGTTGGTACAAACCCTTTTAAAACAGTATAGAACTTTATGCTAAATTTATAGATTGTTTGTTACCTATACCATGGGAAATCCACCCTAGGACAATTCTACCAATATCAGCAAATTGGTACACCCTGTATTTAGGTATGTGAAATCTTCATCTCATCCTAAAATTATGTGAGATACTTCAGAGACTAGAAACCCATCTTCCTCTAAAACCCTAAAAAGACACCTAAAGCATCATACGGAAGAGCTTCTTACGACTCAGACAAAACATTTTTTGTTCTGCCTGAAGAAAACACAACTGTGTTGTTAGAATTTTAAGGTCTGTTTCAAATGGGATTATTTAGCAGACTATTTCCTTCTTTTACTAGGGATGGGACAGATTTTCAAAGGTGAAGGATACAATAATTTGGATGCAAAGAGGTATTTTGAAAAGAGTTTGAAATCAACAGTCACATTTCCACTTTTTTATGATCACCTCATCAAAAGCTTCCCAAATGGCAGTTTCCCAAATGGAAAATGTCAAAGTACACGATGGAAAAAAACATTTCATGGAAAACTCTGAAGTGGTTTATTTATTAAATACAAATGCTTTAGAGTTTAAAGGTATAACTGTTAAATAATCAAGCATGCATAAGTAAAGTATTTTTTAGAATACAAGAAGATATGAAGAACAGGCATAAGTGGAGAAACTTCCTCTAACAGAAAAAACACAGCTTAGTTATATTTGTATATGGGCACACTTATCTTCTGATAATTTGTTAGATCATTAAGAATCAACTTGCTCAGCAAGACTGGAAAACAACTAGACTTCATATCAAGAATGAAAACTAAATCATCTACATACAGCAAAGTTTTGGAATTAACTGCAACTTCTGTTTTATTTACTGTTACAAAACTTTATAAAATAATTTTAAAACTTCAGAACTAAATTACATGACCTAAGAATTATTACGACAAATAATCACTCGATGTCAAATTCATGTTACTGCTCTGTCAGGATGCTTATCCTGCATGATTAATTTTAACTTCTAATAGAAATATTCTCTAGAAATAAAACTTTAATCTAATACATGAATAAGAATCTCTTTCTGTGATTCATATTCTGATGTATATTGCCCCTGAAGTCTACCCAGAATGATGTTTTAAAATTCAGTGCATTCTTGGTATCATAGCTATATCTATTTGATAATGCACTTAGACCTGTGCTAAGCTTCAAACAATGGCTTAAATCCCACCAAGCACACCTGAGTGACTTAGTGCTTTGCTAAGTCACAGACTCCAAGTCCAGTCTACTCTCTTTTAAACACTGGGAAAGCAAGCACTATTCTTTTCCCTGTTCTGTTCCACACTTCAGCCAGAAGTAATTACCATGAAACAAACTGGAAAGCCCCAACGAACCTACCCTGGCCCCTGTCTGTAAGTGTGGATATCCACCCTCCTTTTCAAGGCTCAGTTTTGAATCCTGGACCCCAGTCCATTCCCTTGCCTGGAAGTCACAGCCTGCCATCAGCAATGGCTGTGCTGAAAGAAGCTGGCTTGCCATCCTGGGCAGGACCCAGCAAGACTAAAGCTCTCCAAGAACTCCAGAGATATAACCATCCACAGATTTAAAGAAGGAAGGGAGCACTGGACATAATCTAAAATGACTAACATTTACTCACACAAAGACTGGAAACATGTTTTTTGTAAAAAAATTAGATTTCGAATGAGATAAAATACTTTCTTAAAATGCTCTTGTACTCACTCCAGACACTGAATTTCCTAAGGCTCAGAAGTCCATTCCATACTCAACCCTTCCTTCCTGACAGGCTCTTATCTTGTCCTGTTTCTGCCAGATGATGTATTATAACTAAATCATCACATTCATAACTAATAAACAATTCATATGATCAGGAAGAACATCCTTGTTTTCCCTGTACATGCTCATTCTGTGTACTGTAAGGTTGCAAGCAGATGACAACAGGTCAGGATTCACATCCACTCACTGCCCAATGCCATCTGCCAACTTAAACTTCTCCCAGTCCTATGTACCCTGTTCAATAGCAACCACATCATTCCCCTTTGCCCTCCTGCCATCCGAAAAGCCGTATTTCCAGGCAGGCAGTCCCTTCCTTCCCAAGATCTTTGCAGTGTCCCTCCTTGCAGTGGTCAGTCAGTGCAGCGATGATCCCCCTTCCCCTCTGACCAAAACGGCTCTCCAGCCTGGAAATGCCTTTCTCTCGCCAAGGCACTTCCCGTCTTCACATCTGCCTTGAAGACCATCCTGTTTGTGTGAGACTAAAACTGACTCTGAAGCTCATTCAGTTTTTCCTTCCCATTACTCATCCACCATTTCTACCTCAGCTGAGATTCATCTGCCACACAAATACTTGGCAAGTTTCAAGTTCAGTTTCTTCAGCTCCACATCCCTGAATCTTATTTTACTCTTTCTGTGTGCAAGACAATCTCTCTAACTAGCAATGCAAAGATGACCATTTCTTTGTCTCCAGGGGCCTGCCAGATGCCATATTGAGTGATGCTACACAAAAATAAATTGTATCGCACAATACAGCACATTGCTGATGTGCAAGAATGACCTCATGGACTAGAAGTTTAACATTAGCTTGGCAAAAAAAAGAAGGAAGGAAGCAGAATTCACTAGAGACAAACACCCCCTAAAATAGAAATGTTTCACTTGACAGGATGGAACATCTCAATGATTTTGAGAAGATCATTCTTTCAACTTATTAACAGCACAGTAATAAAGCCAGAAGCCAACATCAGCATCACCAAAAAGAGAAATAAAATTAGCTATTGCCTTTTGAATTTTTCCCCGTGTATGTTCCCTTATAACTTCAGTTTAACAGAAAAAAGCAAAACAACATGTTCAAATTACCTTGCAAAAGGCTAGCTAGATAATGATGAGCTAATACTGATATATTCTGAATACTCTATCAGGTTAGACAGGGAACTGTAAGACACTTACAAAAAACCTTCTAAGTATAAAGAAATTTTAAGCCCCAAGCCATATATACACTTCTGGGACCCCTGAGCAAGGTCAAGCAAGTGCTGGTTTTTATGTCAGCCTCCATGGGGATGGGGGAGTGGCGTGTGTGCCAGCCTCTCTCCCCCACACTCAGGTGGCCTTGCCAAGGCAATCAGCTGATGAGCTCCATCAAACACTCAAGTGCAAACCAAGAGACAACAGCATGGACCACTGGACTGCAAAAACAGGGAAAAAGCAGCATGACATGATTGCTGTACCACAGAGAGCAGTTTACAATGCCATTTATAGTTCAATGGGTATAAAATAACATAAAAACTTGAACATGGTGTAACTGTGCAAATAGTCATAATTACTGTGATCCCCCCACCGATTTGTATACCAAAAAGAATGAGAAATAAAGTTAGACTTCCAGCTAGGTGGATTATTCTACGGAACCTAAGTCAATTGCCTAGGGCACATATTCTTCAAAGGAGGAGGAGAGAATTAAGATTTTTAATTCTTATATGGTTATGATCACTTTGAATGGCAAGATCTCTGACACCTTTGAAATAACAACCCAGACTAGATTATATTTTAATAGGTAATATTCAATATAATTTTGGTTATTTTAAAACTTAATAGTTACTAAACCATGAAAATACTAAAAAAGTTGTATTTATAAAAAAAAGTTATGAGATAGGAAGCAAAAATATACAGCTTTGCCTGTTTGTTCAATTTGCTTAAGGTTTAATGCTACTAAAACTGTTAGATATAAATATGATAGAACACAATCATGGCAAGAATTACAGTAGTCTGTCTTGCGTTATCACCTTCCCAGAGTGCAAATTCACAGTTTGATGATGATTAAGATATGGGGAAAATTATTCATTATTACCAGCAGGAGACAGATAAAATGAATGGAAGATACAGTTGAATTTAGCATTATAATCATAAGAAGAATTTTTACAGATATCTCGCAGCAGGGTTTTACACACAGGAATTTCCTGAATCTAATATGTCATTTATTCCTGGCAAAGTCTGTTCTTTATGTACATATATTTCATTTTTCCCAATCAGAACAGCACTAAGCTACGTAAGTGCTGGACCAACTTTTGCCAGATTTATCTACTGTATATATTAAAAGTTTTACTAAAGCATTACGTCTTATTATCTGAAAGGTAAGCTAGACGAGCACCTTGATCATCCTACCAGTTACAAGGGACTTTTCCAAGCCCACGACATACCTAATTTTAGAGGAATTCACAGTAAGCTTTACTCTTGAAGATTCCATTTTTAACTTTGTTTTGTGAAAATAAACAGAATAGAGTAAGGTGTCCTGGCTGAGAGAAACTCTATACAAAGGGCAAATGTGAACAGGAAAGGATTTTAAGAACATTTTAAGCAATTATCTTAACTGCCTTTTCCCCATGCCTTTCTATACACCGCTCTTAACAGTCTTACAAAATTTTAGATCAGTCCTCCAGGTCTTATTTTCATTACAGTACAGAGCTTTTCATTACCATTACTGTTCTGATGAAAATTTTATTTCCCTTTGATTTTTTCTTGCACCCTGTGTTGTTTCATTCTGCAGTGAAGTCTTATCTGATTTCATTATCTATCTTTGTAAAAGTAACTGTGCTGCGAAAAATGCATCTCTTCATTGTACAAATATGGAAATTATAGACCTGGAACACAGGAACACGAAACAAAGCTCTCATAATTAGCAAGGAGTAGCATGGAAAAATATGATAAATACTATGTTTAAAATTATTCTGTGCTATTTAGACATCTCTCCTTTATGGAGAAAATTCTCTTCCAACCCTCGTGCCAAGCACTGTAAACCAGCTTTGGCTCTAACCATTTCCCAGAGGAAGTGAATCTACAACTGCTAAGACAAACCTGGGCTGGAGTTGCAATGCTGGTCCTGAATCCTGGTTCTATGACCAGCAAAGTCATGGAACTCTACCTCTGCCTAGAAAGTACTGCGTTTTTCTTTACCAAACTTTTCTTCACATTTAGCACCACTTCATGGCAACAGAGAAGCCCTGGGCTGCTGAGCTCCTTCCTGTACTCTCTGGAGGAGCCCAGAACTACCATTTGAGTTGAGCTTGACACTGAGCTTAAGTTCATGTGGCCTGTGATCTCTGCCACTGCTGTCAGCTGATGCCAGACTCAGCAAAGCACAGGGCCCATGCAGCTCATCTGTACAAAGTCTGTCTAAATTTTGACTCACAGAATGACTGTTGTTTGCAGCAAGCAACTCATGGATTACACATGCCACTACTCAGAGGTAACAGACACAACACAGTATTTACAGCTCCAAATTTGTTCTCTCAGGCTAGTTGCCTGTAATATTCAGAAAAAAGCTAGATGTCCCCTCAAAATAAAAAATATTTGGTTTTAAATATCTCTGCTGTTATCCCAGTGCTGTGAAAACAATGTAAATTTTAATCCAGTATGCAGACAATGCATTTGGCATTGTTTTTATTTATTAGACTGGCCATGATAGCAGTTTCCAGAATGCATGCCCAAACAATTAACATTTTTTGAGCATAACATATTCAATAAATAAGTAGTTAGATCAGCTGCTTAAAATTGCAGAACTTCTTTTACAGTATTTCCTCTTCTGAGTATATTTACATAATACAAAAATAGATGTTTAATTTCAAAAAACTGCAAACTCTCCTACCATATTTTCTAACAGAACGGGGTCATTTAAATATTTTCAAGTATTTTTTTCCATTTGAAGGATATGATTTTGGTCACTCCAGAGGGCACCAGATAACTGCTCTACAGATTAAAAATACACACAAAGGACATGAGTTTTTGAATAGTATTCCTTGCATTTTAGAAGAGAAAATGTTTGAAACTGCTTATCTTGCCCTGCCTTTTTGTGGAAAAAGGTGTGCAACCAATGTCCCAGGCACCCTGATACATTCACCAACCCTTGTGTCTGAAATGCTGCTTATGGCAAACGGTACAGGCTTCGCAAGACCACTCTGAGGACCTGGAACACACTTTCACAGATGTTTATACTGAAATTACATTCTCATATTGCTGGTTGAAGTACTCACTGTTTTGCAGAGAATTAGTTTTCATTCAAGCTTGTAAAAATATTTGAAGCTTCAGTGTATTTATGCAATGCTCTGTTGAGATTCAACTGCACTTTTATCAAGCAAAAGGATCCTGCAGTTGCATGGTCAGTTCATCAAACAGCTTTTTCGAAAACAAAAACTTTATTTTCATTATTTAGCTGCATTCAAGATTAGAAAGCTCTTAAAAAAAATCTTTTACATCATATGGAAAGATGTCAATGGTAGAAAAATTCTAAAGTACTGTTATGTTGAATGAACTATTATTCCCAAACAAGATTTAGCTTTCAAATACATAAATGCCTAAACCTGCACAACTAAATCCTCATTTTCTCTCATAAATTAATGGGCTGAATTTCAAAGATTTTGACAACTCCCAATTACCACTCTACCACCAAGGAAGAACTTTCTGTGTGCTTCTCTAAGCGAAGCCACTTGATTCAGTGATCAAACATATGATGTCCACACAAAGACACTATGATGTCCACACTTTTGAAAGACACTAAGTTTCTGGCATTACCTGGTGCCAGCCAAAATAACGGTTATTAACAGAACTGTGGATTTGCTTGATGAGCAATGGAGGTGTGAGCTGCAGCCTGTATGCCTCCCATTGCTCACTAAAGTGAGACCAATGACATGCGCTCCATGATCAGCATTCCAGAATGCATATTCTTTGCCTATTCAGCTTCGACAAAGACTGTTACATTGCGCTGCCTTGAAATGAACAAAAATTAATTAATCTCTAGCTACTGACTTTTGTAATTTAATTATTATTCTCTGTCTCATCTTTCCTCTTGCACCTAATGAACACCCCCTCATCTCAGACCCCACAAAAAAGGATGATTACAGGTGCAAGGCATGTTGAAAGTCACCCCTGACTTCAGAGTATCTATTTCTCTAGGACTGAAAGACTCTTGGTGTTAGTGAGGTACAAAATGGTTTCTTTTTGCTCTGTAATATGTAAGTAACACACAGAACAGGAAATACTCTTGCTAATACAGCACCACCAGCAAGATGCTGACCAGTTTCAATCTGGGAATCTGCAAAATGAAACTTACTCCTTGAAGATCCTAATATTAATAAAAGCCACTGAAGGGCTGCTGAAGATTTCTAGCCACAGAAAAATATAAAAGGTTAAAGTAGGGCTAGCCTTATCACTGACAGCACAGGTCATTTGTCCAGGATTTATGCTATTCACACAACAGAAAGGACATCCTGGGGCCACTGCCACCATTTTGCGAGCAAGGTCTGACACCTGTACTTTTGCCCTTTTAGTGGCACCATCAGCAGCTCATGGTGAAAATTAGTACCAAACAGTACTCAACCATAAGGCTGCCTGAAAATCTTGAAGTCTTAAGCTGTTACTTCTCTTTAACACAATAACCTATAGCTCTCTATAAAAGCATCAAAAAACGCAAAATGCACATCTCACTACTGCTCTCATTCTTGCCATTTCTATAATGTACAGAGCTGCTAAAAATCAGCTGCAGCTGGCAGTACTAATAGTTCAGACAAAACCAGGGTGAGGTCGGGCTTTTTTCATTTTCTCTCATGCCTGAGGAAATAGTATATATATGGCTCCCTGCCCATCCATTCCAACACTTAAATCACACACCTATGCCTCTGGAGATGGGTGTTATTGTGTGTGGGAGGCAATGCACAGGGATGAGGTGAGGTCTGGCAGGCAGCATCACAGCCTGTTGAAACCTCAAACCACACTTGATGTACACAGTTTAGTGCTCACTTCAGCCACAAACCCAGACTAGTGTCCACTCCATTTATGCCCCCAAACTCCCACTTGCCCAATTCATGTACTAAACCCAGAACCCCACTAACCAGGACACTTCCTCACCTGACGACGTTGGGATGTTCAAATGTCTCCAGATGCCTCAAAACTGCCACCTCTCGGATGGTGGACAGCGGCATTCCCTCCTCGCTGGTCTGCACCCGCACCCGCTTCAGCGCAACAAAGCGACCTCCGTTCTTCAGGTCTCGGGCTTTGAACACCTTCCCGTAGGCTCCTTCCCCAATCTCAGCCACACATTCATACTGCTGGTCAGCCAGGTTTGTGCTGTCCTTATCCATGCTGGCACCAGTCCTCTTCCTCCTCTCCAAATGCCTCGAGGTGGCTCTCAGTCTCACTTACTTTCTGAAAACCAGTACTTTGCTTGGGCACAGACAGGCCACACACTCGGTACCTCTGCAAGAGAGGCAGTAGGAAGCTCTTGCCGTCGTGTTCTTGTTCCTTTTCTGTACTGGCCACAATGTGCCTCCTCTTTTGGCCACCAGGAATTATCATACAGTCTTTGGGAACATTGCCTGTGTAAAGCCAATTAAATCTGGAGGAACCAAGCAAGAAAAATGAGTTTAGTTTAGTTTACTTCATTACTTTGCATTGCCCAAAACCTGCTAAAATTAAGCTAATACAGTAGATAGCTACACGCAAAGCAAAATCCTGGCAGAAAGAAGATGTGAACCAGGAGGGTGACATATGTATCAAGGTCCCAGAGTGGCTGATACACTACAAAGTTATCATGATCTATGCAGAAGGCCAGGCACACGGCTACAGGGCAACAGCATGCTAAAGGGTTTTACTGAGCAACGGGCTAAAGATGATGACTCCATGAGATATAGGTGATGGGTAAGGCAGAGCTAACCATGCATACGTGAGAGGAAGTTACGTCCAAGAACTTATGTCAGGATTTTGGGACTCAAAAGTTTTCTTCATTGAACATGTTGGAGTCTTGGAGATATATCCCATGCTATATTACTGTCACTTGCGTGCAATTAATAGCATTTGGACGTTTCTGCCTTGGTCTGCTCTCTCTTGTACTAAGCCCTTTATGAACACAGCATGAGCACATCACAAGAAACAAGGTCTTGCCTCAAGGCGCCCGTGGAGAGGCGAAATACATATATTTAAATGACAATAATATGTTATGAAGCATTGTGTGCTGAGATAGATCCAAAAATGAGCACTTTACCAAATGTATTAGCAAGGAAGGGTTTTGGCTGTGGATACTGCGACATGTGTCACTGGCAGCTCCTTGCAAAGCAGCATGGTCAAAGATGTCTCCACGAACAGCATGCTCTGCTGTGGAGTGCATGTGGCTGGAAAGCAGCAGAACCTCCTTCTGCATCCAGTTTCATCCACTTTCTGCAGGACTAGGCAAATCCTCTCCCCTCACAAAACTCCACAACAATTCCTCCCTTACCCCGACCCTTTTAAATACAGCGATAATGTGACACCCCTCCAGGGCTGTAGCCCTCTTCTACACCGCATTTTTACCGTGCTAGAATGAAAGAGCCCCAGATAGCTCAGTCGGAGATCCCCTAAGTGAAATTCACGCACAAAGCCAGGGCTATTCCGCACACTTATGCTGGTCTTACACCTTAGTTGTAGACGAAAAGCGCAATCTGAAGTAACCCTGTGCCCGCTGCTCATCCCGTCTCTCCGGCTGCAGCCAGAGGCGGCTCCCTGCCTCGCCGGCTCCAGTTCCCACCACAGCTGCCACCGCACCGCGCCAGCCAGCGGGCAGCCCCGCGCCCCCCGCCTGCAGCATCACCGGGCGACACCGAGCGCGGGCCACGGCGGAGGGGGCTCCCGAGCCGAGCCCAGCGGTCTGGGAAGAGCCCTGCCCGCCCCGAGCCGGCGGTGCGGGGGTGTCCTGCCCACCCCCGGTGGTGCGGGGGTCCCAGCCCGCCCCGAGT
>VZRL01004255.1:167846-188908 GCA_013397895.1 Origma solitaria
CCCGGCACGGCCCGGCCCGGCCCCGGCCCTGGCCCGGCCCCGCCGCGCTCGGCGCTGCACGGGCGCGGGCTCAGCCGGCTGCGGCAGCACTGAGAGCCCTGACTCATTCCTAGAGCTCAGCGTGCGAGGCGCTGGGAAATAACCCTTTTGGGGTTTCGGTTTCTCCCCCCTTCCCCGCCCCCATCATGAGAAATGACTTCTTTTTTCTTTCCTCCAGAAAAAGGCGAATTCTGCTGTGGTTTTTTTTGTTTGGTTGGGGTTTTGTTTATTTTTGTTGTTTGGGGTTTTTTTAATTTTTTTTTTTTTTTAATTTATTTGCTACTTTCCATTCACAACGCAGAGCTCCGGCAGGAAGTAAGCGCCCATGAATGCTTTCGGGAAGCATCAAGAAACTTCATTGCTGAAGAACCCCAATCACAGCAAAGTCGTCGCCCCGACAGGATTGCAGCTGGAGATGCAGGGGGCAGGGGGATAAGGAGATCAGGGTGTGCGGAGGAGTAGGGTGCACGGGCAGCCCGTTCTCCAATGCAGAGAATATTCTGTATGGAGCCGGTTCCTGCAAATATTGAAATCCACCGCAGGAAAAAAAAAAATTAAAAAATCACAGAACAAATACCAATCGACTCTGTCTCCGGGGGGAAAAGCACACGACCTAGTTCCCAGCTCTCTCAGCTGGTACCCTCCAGTACATGCTCTTCTGGACCTCAAGGATGATTATGATTCAGCTCCTGAACTGCCTCTTATACTGGTTTGACTGGGAAGGGGTGGACCCAAATCCCCTTACACAATGAGAAGGGTAATTTAACTGAGTGGTATTATAACTGCAAAAAATGTATGTCTAGAACTTGGTGCTATATACACTGATATAACAAAACTAAAAATAAAAGATATAATACTGTATAAACGGAAATAATTAATATCAGAAAAAAGCGTGTAATTATCTGGGCTCACAGTGTGAACCAGCACATATGACATCCTATAGGTTAAATAAAACTGACTTCAAAACTGACCCCAGTAATTCCACATGCCCTTCCTATTTCTGAGACGTTTAGAAACAGCACTCAGAGGGCCAGTGAGGAGAAACTGACTGAGGGCAGAAGGGAGACCCCTGATTTCCCCCAGAGAAAAGAGAGAGCTGGTACCGCCGACCTTCAAGAAAAAAGCCAGTGGCATGTGAGTGTTTGCTGGAGATTGTGCATACTTTTTAAGAACTTACTTTATACTTGCAATGTATTTTAGTGTAAGTCACAGAAATTACTCAACTTCTGAAGTCCATGATTTATCAGAAAAAATATGCTGAAGTTAACAGCAAACCCCATAACATTTAAATGTGAAAGTGTCACAGATTCAAATACACAGATCAAATATTTCTTTTTAAAAGATGTGAAAAATCACATCACATTACAATGTTCATATGTACACTATCTCCCTTTGCTTTTTTGTTTCATAATATCCTTTCCTTTCTTCCTTTCCTTTCCTTTCCTTCCCTTCCCTTCCCTTTCCCTTTCCCTTTCCCTTTCCCTTTCCCTTTCCCTTTCCCTTTCCTTTCCCTAATATTTCAGCAGCTTTAACCAGCTTGGTACAAAGCCCTCCTCAGGTTCCAAAGGCAGTAATTGTCTCACTTTACATGCAGTAGGCTTCACTTTTGGGAGGGAGAAGGGAAGCCTTGGTTGCTGTCTCCCCCTGAAGATCTCAGGATCTTTAAACTCCCGTTGGGCTCTGTTAACTGTGCTGTTCCCAAGGAGGGGCTGAGGGGCACCAGGTCCTTTGGCCAGATAAATATACAGCCTCACATTCAGGATGAATGTGGAAAAGAGATTTCTGCAGTCTCCTGACATTTATCTCTGTGCTCAAATGTGCTGGTTTATCATTCTCCTACTAAACAGTGTTCAGTGCAAGATCACCTTTTCATCCCAAATTCTCCCAATATTTGTGGGCAGCGTATGTAATCTTTTGTCCTTCAAAAGTGTTCTAGCTGCCTTTCTGTGTGGTGATGTCAGGAGAGATTGCCATGGGAGATACTGTCAAACTGAATGAATTTATAACAGAAAAATGCCGCGTAGTTAATGTGGCTTTATATGCTCCTCAGAGTTATGTTGAGGGACTTTTAAAAAGAAATATGTGACTGTTTTTTTTCTCCCCATCTGAATATCAGGTAGACAAACTACTCTGTCTCCCAAAGTACAAAGAAGCTATACAAACCTCTAAAATTACCTAAACCAATTTTCATAATTTTCTTTATGTACAAGTTAAGTGATTTCAGGAAGACATTTCCAAACATGATTAAATATAAGCACCAGCTGAAACAGACAATATTACAAGCAATTTGTTGTAGAGGCTGAAATTACTTACCTGAAATGTCAGAGTTCTTTGAAAATATGAATTCTACTACATTTGTTTTAATTTTAAAAATCAAGGAGATGTTTCAAACAACCTACATTTTAGAATAGTTGTAAATGATAAAAATTACACTGTGAATAATAGACATTTTCTTTACATAACAACTTTTAAAAATGTTTAATCTTTTGTGTTCATGAAAACAACATGCTACTTTTAACATTTCTGATTTTTATCAACAATGGAAGTTTCCCCATCTGGAAATTAAGAAATCCCTTATTTCTTTTAAAATGGACAGTATTTTAATTTTTTGAAATTTACATGTATTTTTGGAAATTAATGTTTTAAGAAGCTTACTAAATATTGTTATGAAATGAATTCTGACTACCATTTGTAACTACTTCTATACTTATGTAATTCTAAAGTATTCTTTTGTTCTAGAAATACAAAAATGTGGGAATGTGTATTGAAAGAGGAAGAAATTTCTTTCTGCATCACTGTTTTCTGCTTTTACATCAGATTTTTCTTGATGAAATTATGTTTTTCAATACTTTTCAATTCCAGTATTTTTAATTCTAATTCGTTTTTAAATTACTGTGATTTCAAAGAAATCAAGAAAAAGAGAATCCACTTATACTGGAATGCATTTTAAAAGGAAAATTCTAATGTATTATTTGAATTTGAATTAAACTTCAATCAAATTCCACTAAAATTAAAAACGAATTATGTTATGTGCTGTATACAAATCGCTTTCATAAAATGAGGTCTATACTGTTTTGCTGGAAATAATGAATAAGCCAGTGGTGTGGAAATGGATAACAAGCAATTACCAGAATGAGTATAAAGCAGTTGATTAAAAGAAGCTGGTAGTGGTGGGCAATACCACGAATTGTGATGAATAGACCGAGACTTTCAGAAGGGATGAGACACAGTGTATTGTTTTGCTTTGTGTATTTTATCTGTATTTCTGGAACAGCTGAGGTTTGGCTGGGGATTCACAGTTTGATCTTGCAGAACAACATGAAACCTCCTTTCCAAAGAACAGATTTTCAAAAAGGTTTTGGAAAATAGTTTGCTTTTATTATGGTGTTATTGTCGGGTTTTGTTTAGTAACTTGCATTTCAGTCTCAGCTAAGATGATTTTAAACAATTTTTCTATGCATTTATCCTCAACAAAACACCAGAACTGATGAGAGACCAACTATTGTTGTAGTAGAGATGCATCAGTCAATAATTGTGAATTTAAATATTTAGAATTTGTTTTCAAATTTTAGCATAAATTATGACTTTTTAGATGTTCCCTTTAGCAAGTCAAAATAGGTTCTCTAAACAAAAAAGTAGTAATTATACTGCATAGAAAATTATTCCTGAAAAGATATTTCTGGTATCACATCTAATACCAAACTTGGGAAATAATTATTCCCACCTATCATTAGCCTTATTATAGCTGTGTGAAAATGGACTGTAAATATATACTACATATTTTAAAGCTACTTTTAGTGAAGCATAGGCATAATGAGAAAGATGATAGAACTGAACAGTAAGGATTAATTTCAATGTGAAATATGAAAATATTTTTCATATGTAACTTCTTAATTGAACACATAAAAATTCTAACATATTTACAGTAAAATAAGTCATTAGCATTCACACAATATTTTAACTATTTCAAGTGAGAGAAAGTGCTATCTAATCCATGTAAAATATAGCAGCCATGGCATAATTGGAACTGATTAAGGCATCTAAGCCAATTGCAGTATGACTGTTTATTTTTCTTTCAATCAGAGCCTTTGTTTATAGCAGATAATTTTATGTTTTACAAATTGTATCTTTCTGTTTTTACAGTAATAAACTGTCCTGTGGGGCTATTGTTTCTTAGTACAAAGAACCATAACATAATGTCAGGGTTTAAACATACACATATTTCCCCATATTTGTTTGTATATGCTTTAGTAATTACCAGTGGCAGAAGTGGCCAAGAAACTTGCCATGTGAAGAGCACGCCTACAACTAACAGAATCCTGCTTGCTCCAATAGTCTCTGGATACTCCTAGGAATGCACCTGAGAGAATCCATCAGCCATGCTTTCCTATCCAGCTCTTAAGGCAAGAGCCAGTGAATTTCACTGGCTGTCTTCAGAAAGCTGACTCTTGGGGATTATTATGCTATGGATGATCAATCAAGGGCAAAATGTATACCTACTGTGAAGAAAACAGTTTGCTATCTATATTTGCCTTGTTTCCTAAAGCTTTAGCTCTGAACTGGGTCCCCTCTTGGACTCCACGCTGTGCAGCTTCATACTGAAATCCGGTGCAGTCTGCACCAAATGGCTTGCAGTCAGAGCCAGGGACATGGAAGAATAGGGAAGGGAACAGATTCACTGAAAATCACACTGCAGATCAGTAGTGAAAGAGTACAGCAAGAAGATGGAGACTCCAGCAGCCCTGATCCTATGATCTTGCACAGAGGTAGATATGGCATGTATGCTGCAGATGGTGTCCAAGGCGGTGGGGTCCTGGTGGCATATTTTATGTCACAGGGCTGGCAGCCAGGCTGTGCCACTGTGGAAGCTGCTAGGTAATCCAAATCCCTAACAGGAGTGACAGTGGGGAAACAAGCCAGCAGAGTCTGCTGAGATGGGCACTGCCAGTTCATCCTGGGGCCCCATGGCATGAAGCACAAGATGGAACTCCCAAGGAGCTGATGCCATCTCCCATCTGTGGTCTCTTGTTGGCACTCTTCCTTTCATCCCAGAGTGCTGAGCTGAAGGGTATCTGTCTTGGCCCCACGATTTAGATTTTTTTGAAAGGGGGCTCACTGGGGCAGACATCAGCCATCCTGAAGATAGCAATAGCCAGCAATTGAGGGACATGGTAGAAGAGGGATCTGTGTTTTATTTACTTCCAAGTGTTTTCCCTAATTTGCAGTCACTGCTCATTGGTGTTATATTCTACACTTCTTGATATCAGTATTTAGCATGGGTAAGATTCTTCCCTCTTCCTTTCTGCTCTATTTGTTTTCGTGACTTTTACAGATGCTCAGGTAAGTGCATTTACATCTGTATATATATATTCATTGCATGGACGTATCTTTCTTCATGCCATTTGTAGAATGCTTACTCTTAACATCTGTTTTCTCAAAGGTTTAGGATTATGGCATACAAATCAAACAGGGTGTTCCCTGTTTGATTTGTACGCCATAATCCTAAATCTTTGGTGTCTTTCAGGTCTTAAAAAGTGACTCAGAATATGACTTATTTTAGAATGTAGCTATGAGCAGGAAAGTTGGCCACAGAAAACAGGACTTTACTCAGCTGATCTGGCACCAAGTAAGCATAGTCTTGTCTGTTGGTAACAGTGACTAAAACAAGATTTCATACATTTTTCTTCTGTCAGTGCTTCACGGAAAGGGTGTAGAGTTTGAGTGCAGATAATGCATGGACCAAGTTCTTAAGCATGTTCCAGGTGTGGGCTTCCTTCTGTCATAACAGCAAGAATCTACCTTAACCCAGAGCCCACGTGGCATTTTTGTGGTGATGGCCAATAAGCCTTTTTTGTGTTGCACTTGGAAATTAGGTAAATTTGATCTGGAAATTTCCAGTTCACCCAGAACCCCAGCATGCCATCTGTATTGTCCCATTTTGGAGAGAAATGGTTTATTTGCTTCTGCTTAATGAAAAATGCAGTAACGTTTTTCATAGCATGCTATAAAAATTGGTGTATGAGAAAGGAACCTGTCCAAAGTATGGTGCCACTGTAAATTAATGAATATTTAGCAAAAAAATCAAATAGAAATATGACCACATATGATCTCTGGTGTCAGCCAGTTTTGAAAATGACGTTGAAATTATGTAGCATTTGACTGCAGAAGAGATGAATAGTGTAAAACTGCTGGGAACTGGTAAGACACTGATGTCCAAAGCTCTAAAGCAGCACGGTGTCCTATCAGTCAGGTGATAAAGGGGATAAGGAATGGCTACCCTTCAGCAGCCGCAACAGGGAGCAGTGTTTTCTTGGGTAGAAATAACTGTAAGTTACGTTGTATCATCAATTGATTTATGCTGGTCTACCACAAAATCAGGGAATCAGAGAATGTTTAGGGTTGGAATGGACCTCAGAGATCACCTGGTTCCAACCTCCCCTGCCATGGGCAGTGATACCTCCCACTAGACCAGGTTGTTCAAGGCCCCATCCAACCTGACAATCACATCTGTGCTGGTTATTGATCCATATCAGAAATGATTGGCTAAATTTACAGCATAGACCTATGTTAGGCATTAAGAAACACCTTCTAAAGACAAGTATCTAGTTAAGTACAAGTATTCTGGTGCAGGGTCAGACAACCATAGCACTCAACATCTTTTGGGAATGATCCAATTCTGCTCCAGAGAGCTGGGACGGTCTGGGTCATTCTGAGATCATCCCCCATCTTGCTGTATGTGTTTCTGATGATGTACCGTTCCTGAGTATGACCTCAGAGTACATAATCATCAACAACAGCTATGACAGAATGCATACAGTTTTTGATTTTATGTATTCTGGAAAAGCACTGGGAATGTGAAGGTGCTGTAGCTAACTGCTTTCTGGCATTTCATAGCAAGTGTTTAATACTGTTCACCCTGTCTACAGTGTCACATCAGTGCACCCGCCTCTATTTTTTCCAGTTATCTGGTAAATACATAGCAATGATTTGCAAAAGGGAAAACATGGTCTGCCTTACACAATTCCATGGATTAAAAAGCTGGGATAAGAAAGAAGACAAAACTAATAAAAATCAAAATTGGTAGTAATGACAATAAATTATATCAGCCAGTATAATTTGCTTGTATTGAGCATCCAGTGATGACACTTCCATGTAAACTGTCATAAAAGAGAAACACAATGCTGTGAACATTGGTAAGTGATGCCAATACACTTACCTACCACGTCATCTAAAACAGCCATGAACTTTAAATTAGAAACTCTATTAAAGATAAGTTCTTCTACATTATATATGTTATACTGCCTAAAAAATTACAATATTGTTCTTATCTCTATGAATCCCTTCTCAGCTCTTCAGCCTATGCAATGTTGAAGGAATAGTTCTCTTTTTGAGTGGAATGGAGGCTGTTGAGGATTATTCATATCACCATAGTGCCATAGGGTAGAGAGTGACGGCTTCTGGTAAACAATTCTTTAACATTGTCCATGACAGAGACTTAGAAATACAGTGTCATTGAATCAAAATTGTAACTATTCTTGATTTCATTACACCACAAATTTGGTTAGACCTCAGTATTTCTAGAGCAGGCACAAAATGCAATGCATGCTGAAGTCACGTAGATAACAATGGCAGTAAAATGCTGCTGTCTACTGTTTTAAAGGAAAATTAGACTTTGCAAATATGGGCAGCTGTGTTTTCAGGATAAAAACATTTCTACTGGTATTGTCTAGAGTATGATGTGATCTCATTGCACATGGATTTACACACGTAGCTTCTATTGAAATCAATCAATGTTCCTTCCATAAATCCTCTTGCTTGTCCACAGGAATAATGTATCCCTTAAGGCTGCAATACAGTTTAATCTATTTAGTAAATGTAATATAATACTGCAGTATGAAAAAACTTGGGAAACTAATGTTGAGCATGCACTAACTCATTTTAGGAACATTCCAGATTCATAGATACATGAACTTATTATCCACACATACCAGAAAGCTTCTATCAAATATAATTATGCAGTAGATTATGTAGAATGGATGGCTGCCAATATATCCTGCTTGTACAAACGCACTTACAGGATGGTCACTTCTGAGTATGTAGTCTGGCCTTCATCAAGAGATACTCTCCTTAAGCTGCTTTAGAAAATTAGTCTTTTGTTTTCATGCCTAATGAAAGAAATGTGCTGTGGTTACTAAAAGCTAACATTGATGTCAGGATGTTGCATTTCTAATTTCTCAACCAAGCAGATAAGGTAAACAAGGGAATTCAGGTACCACATAATGGCAACAGTTAATTAAAAAAAAAATAAATGGCAGCTATACTGGGTCAAAACAAAGATCTCTGTAGTGCAGTCCCTGACAATGGCTGCCTATTATGTATGCCTAGGAGAATAGTATAAGCATAGTCTTTAAGTTCCCTACTCTACTGTTAACACTTTCAAGATAAAGGAAATTGTCTGATACCTAGAACAAGGGGCTAAACCCCCACAGTTGAAGTTCCTATCCTTGCCTCTGCTTTTAGCACATAAAGCTGAGCAAATAAGAAACAGTGTGTGCACCAACCCAACCATTGCTAACTTCATCCCCCCATCCTTTTTTCACAGTGTGAAGACTTTGAAGGTCCTTCACAAGAGAGCACTGTCATCAGTCACTGTCATTATTTATGACAGGTAAGTAAAACCAGTATTTACCTCCTCCTAGCTAAGAATATTCCAAACTTTAATGGGAAATTGCATCACCTTTGAAGCGTGGGTGCATATACGTGTATACACAGCTCAAATATTTTTCTCTGAACAAGATCTAACATTGCTGACAAAACCTCACCAGGTATTCAAAAGAGATGTCATTAAAAAGCAAAATAATTACCTGATGATTAAGCTGCATAATTGCATGTTTTGTGATAATGTATATATATATTGAAATCAGAATTAATAAATGACAAAGTTATGAACAAAATTGTACCAAATACTTGGATTCCTTCTATGTTGAGAGACCTGGGAGAGCTGCAGTACTCCCATGTCAGGGCAAGACCAGGGTGTGTACAGCTTCTTCCCCTCTTCCTTTCCCTATTCTCTATGCCTCACTTTTCTGCAGAAGATAAACTCAAATTTCTGGGCTGGACAGGACTGTGGAAACTTCCCACCAGAGCCCAGTAACTTACTGGGGTTCCTCACTACAGATCAACTTAGATGTGCTTCTGAGATTTCTAACACCAACTAATGTACCTAATGTATTACTTTTTTATTTCGTAAAAGATTTGCCATGTAATTTTCTAAGTACTTAGGGAAAAAACAAACCAGAGGCAAGAGCAGAAGCAAATTAAGGAGATAGGTGTACACAGCCTGCTTCATCCAGCCTGTCCATTATTGGTGTAAGAGCAGCTCATATTGAAATCTTTTTAAGTCTCTCTGCTTCACTGATCAGTTTTCATGTCATAACTGAAAACATCAATCAGCTCTACCCTTTGGCACAGTTCAGTAGTGAACCCCTCCATACTAACTCTATGATGGAATGTTTCAGTTTATTCTTATATATGGCTCCATTCCAGGAAAGACTAATGCAGCAAAATAAAACTTTCAAGGAATTTGGCTGTCCAAATCACAGATTTACAATCACAGTTCCAGAAACTCCCGCTCTCCTGTTGCCTAAACTGAAGTACACCAAATTCAGTAATTCAGGTTTCTGCATTTGGGGACACAGCTGTTTCCAGAAATGTCCAGTGGTAATGTAGCACAAAAGTTATTAGTACAGTAATTTAAAAAATCTTCAAGGAACAATAGGCTTCTCATAAGTCTATCTGAAGTCAGAAGTTAGACTGGTTTCTTTCCAAGTATGCGTTTACATATTGTTTCCACAGTCCTTGAAAGCTCTTAACCGTTATGAGTAACAGCTTTGCCATAACACCTGCCATTCAGAGAAAACCAGATAGTTGCAGTTAAAAGCTAAAGGTGTTCTTGTATTTATTGTATAGAGTACTTTCCCAGTACTTTAAACCACTGTTTATCAGAGACTAATTATTCAAAGGATTCTGTTGCAAGATAAGAATCTTATTGCATTTTTCACCTCTTTTATTGCATTTCATAAGCACACAGTAGCTGAAATACAAACACACTGCATAGGACTAGGTTTTCTTTTGAAACCGTGCCTAGAGGAAAAAATATAAGTCACGTGGCACCACAGAAAATATTGCTTCAGTCAAGGTTCCTTCTATCAGCTTCAGTCTCCTTAGAAAGTGATGAATTGTTTTGTTTGCTGTCCTAAGAATGGTGTAAAAGATTGGGATCACATGACAGATTCTTTTCTTACCATCCTTTGCATCACCAAAGGATGCATTTCCTGATGTCTTTGCCATATTACAGTTGAGAAAGCAGTTAGAAGATCAATGTTTACCTTCAGTGTTGTTAATTGAAAAATTGACCCTGACCCCTGAAGAACTTAAAGCTCATAGATTTGAAGTTTTAGGCAGAGATGCAGTGAGTTTTGAGGAACAGGTAATGATCATTCATACCTAATCTCAGTGTACTCTATAAAGACCTTGTGAAGCCCTGCAGAACTGCTTAACTCAGTAAAGGCACTGCATGAAATTTAAGGATAGGAAAATGGAGCCTAAAAGACTAGTACAAAGCAGAGACATGGAGGAAAAACTGAATTTTGCCATCTTGGTCTGTAAGTGGATTGTTCCTGCCACAGAAAAGGGAGTGGCAGCACTGAGGGACGAGCTAGGACAGGACTCTGTGGAGTTAAGCTGGATCCAGCTGCCACTGCAGGAGGGAAGAGGAGGGAGAAACAGGCACTAGAGCCCTATGGTGGTTGGGCCAGGCTGCCCAGCATGAGTGCCAGCAGTGCCACTGCACCCCCATCTTCTGGCAAAGGCAAAGCAGGCAGCGAGGCCACAGACAAGGTGCTGCACCATTCCTCCCCTTGCCACACGCACCCATTCCCCCATCCTGTCATTTTGTTGTATACTAGGCTTGTTGAATAAAAGTATGGTTGATATAGACATTCCCACTTCCACTGCAGTAATGCAGATCCCTTGCTGCTGTTTTAACATTTCTTTCGCTTATGTACATGTTTTCCTGGGCATGGAGTACGTTGTCATCACCCAAACACAAGGTGTCCCAAAGTATCAGAACTTAACAATGACAAGTAAAGCTGCCAAGTGACGTAGAGGAAAGGAAGGGCGCTTGTGTATGTCAGAGGCTCTTTCAGTTTATACCGGGCTCAGCAATGATGTGTTAAAGGAATCATTCTTGAAGAGTTTGGGTTCAGCCTGCCACAAAACTGTGCTCAGGGCAGTCTCAGACTGCAAGGAGGAGCTAAACTACCATTCACTGAAGGCATGGAAAGTTCAAGGTTTTCATGTCACCAAAAGAGGCTCAGTACCTTTTAGGACTGAACCTACAATTAATTAATGGGGCTGTTTGCATTTATAGTTATGATGTTTAAATTTTTTTCCCCCAAGTAGAAACCACCATATTAAGGGAAGAAGGCACAGAGCTGACTAGAAATCTACAGACACCAGGATGCATTAAAAGCGACAGCTTTTTTGTATGGGATGTGACAGCTCCTCTAAAAAACTATTTAAGATTTGAGGGAGAAAAGCATGCAAATGGGATGCCTGGTTTTCAAACGTCCATCCAGCAGCTTGCATGAGCTTCCAGGGGAGCTGCTGGGAACTCAGAGGCTTTCAAGGACTCTAAAGATTTAAGAAAACAGGTCTATTATTTAGATGTCTAACTTGAGGCTCCTGCTTCCAAAGTCATGTTTTATATCTCCATAATAGGTTGGGAATTTATTCATGCACCAAAAGAAAGAGATCTGAGGGTAAAGATTACTGACTAATTTCACTTATTATCCACCAATGAAATTTTTGGTACTCATCATCCAAAAGAACAAATTATAAAGATGGAAATTTAAGAGTGCTGCAACAGACTCACTGGTCAGTAATCTTTTATCAAGTCTTAATTTTTCATCACAGAAAAAACATAGGAACAAAACCAGTAGCTGTGGTTATTGCTTATCAACTACACGACAAGAAATTTGACTCAGCAAAGTAAGCTGTCAGTGGCGCAAACATCAGATTAAGCACACAACTGCCTTTCTGCTGCAGGGTAATAACCAGTGTGCTAACTTAAAATGAAACTTCAAGGTGGTTATTTGGAAATTGATTTTTATTTAGTTGTTCAGTCTTTTAGTGGAAAGGAAAATATATATTGTTCTTGAAAAACATTAAGTTGATGTGAGTTGTTGCTGAATTTATCCATTGCAATAAATCTGGAAAATTATAATTTTAAACTAAATTAACAAAGTTACTCTGAATTTAAGCATTTTACTTGCCAGCAAAAGAAACCTAGTAAGGACTCCTGCAGTCTATCTGCACCAGCTCAGACATTCAGAACATAGAAGCTGAGCAAATTACTGCCAATTGGAAACAATATCACTGGAGATCTGAATAATGGTGTCTGAAAGCCTGTAACTGCAAAAGCTGAATCCATGGGTAAACATAAGAGAAAAAATGGCTCTTGAGAGCCAGGTTCCCACTAGCTCTGTTGAAGTCCACTGAGTCAGAAGCTACACATTTCTTGTTGCCTCAGAAACATATGATAGTCCTAGTTAAATAAAATAGACTTTGGAAAGGCACAAAAATAACTGAAATGCAGAAAAATGCAAATTTGTCTTCCCTAAACCTCAGTTTCCCCATTTGTGTTTTGAAAATACAATATAAGTAAATATAATTCTGAGTTAAATAAGCATTTTGATATGTAAAGGAGCAAGAATAGATCTCTAAGATGTGTCCTAGCACAGCAGATACAGAAGTTAATGAGGAATTTGCCATGGTTCTGCATATGTGCTAGCTGTACACTCAGGTGCTGGTCATTCCCTGTGATGCTAACAAAGACTAGTTTCATCAGGCAGCAGCACCTTCAAAATGTTTCCTCTAGTTGCAGATTATTGTCTGATATGAGCTGTCTGCTCATGTCGCTGTGCTGAAAGAAACCCATAGTAGAAAGACACTAGGGAGAGGTCCATCTTCCCGAATTCTAGCTGTCTAAAATTTAGATAGCTACTCCAAACAAACAAGCTATTTTCCCTCCGTAGTTACTAGAGGCTAGGCACTTCCTGAGAATTAGTCACAGTACTGCTTTTAACCATCTTATTTTAAGGCCAGATGACTCATGCTATAAGCATCTATGTCTTTCTAAATATTAACACCTATCTTTTTGATCACTAAAGGTAGGTGAGATGAATGCCCTCTTTGGTGTAAGGGAATGTGCCTTTCCTTAAGGGAATTGTGTCTAACCAAAAAACACCATGAATGCTCTGTGCCCTCCAAATTAGAGGGGGTGGTGGTAGTTAAAGCAACTAGTTAAACTTTTTAGGGGTGGATAAATTGATTTAAAATAGGAAATCAACCTCAGCAGTTCAGCTTTGGAACCATATCATCCGGTGATGGACCCTATGTCCCCAATACCAGATGCATCAGAAGTAAGACCATGATTAGGAAATTTAAGGGAATTTAGACCGTTGGAAAATTTAAAAGACAAATAATTAAGGATAATTGTTATTATCTTAGTACAAACAAAATATTTCTAATAGCTTCAGTCTGAAAAACTTTCAGCGTTGGCAATACACAGCTTGAAGAAATCATGTATGCATGATTATAACCCTAAAAACAAAAATTGTTTTTGAAGATCTACAATTAGGTTATTTGGAGAGCCTCTGGATCCCATGTCCAAAGCCTTCCATAGTGTTCTCTTCCTTTGCTCTTTCAGGAATATCTCAATTCTGAGCTACTTCTGATTTTAATTAAAGGGAAATAATGATACAAGGTATCTTCTTTCAGAAGGGAGAATGAAATTTATAAAAGGCAAAGGAATACTTCAGACTTAAGGAAGTAGGGATTATGAATTACAGGAAATATACTATTATATTAAACATTCTTTTAAATCAGCATGTTTTGTTTCTTATCAAAGGTTTGCTTTTAGCTCCTAGTTCCACTAACTACCTTTAGAAATGGATCCCAGGAGTTTCCATTCTTTTTGTGTTTGTTCATTTTATCAAGGAGAGGGAGATTAACATTAGAAAACAGGCAAAAATACTGTGCCTCAAAGTGTGCCATAAAAGGTAGCTAAATACCATCAAGTCTATGGGAAAATCTACTGACTATATTTTAGGCAGATCCACTGACTGCAATAAGAGTTAGAATGAGTACAACCCAAAAATTGGCTCCATTTAATATAAGAAGCGAACCTCTTCTGATTTATATCCATTTCTGTAAAAAGTGTAAATTAGAATAATTGTGTGAATTAAGTTTAGCACAATTTGCTTTTTTGTAGATATTTTTCATTGGAACAGACTTTGCTAAATAGAGTCTTTAAACCACAGAGACCGCAATTCAAGCCTTTTGTCAGTGTCACACTTCCATAAAACAAAGTCCTTCAATCAGGATTTTTTTCAGTGAAACTTACAAGGTTAACAGTTGGTGATGAGAGACAGTCTTGCAAAATTCCATGATATTGCAAAGTACTGTAGTAATTTAAAACACACAGCTTAGGAAATGCTAAACTCTTTTATTTAACCTTGAGATAAGTTTCCTTGAGCATCTGAATTACTGTTGAAGCTGTTAACCTCTCCTGTGATCAGCTTGCAAAAGAAGCTATTTTCCTGGTGAGTTTTGTCTTATAGTTGGGCAAGACTCCTTCCCAGCCCTTTTGGTCCTGAAATGCTACTGCAATATTGAAAAAAAGAAGAGATTTCTAGATGTTCTACAATTTTAGTTGGCTCAAGAATATTGTTAGACAATCATTCTTGTGGCATTCTGAGATCAGACATCTAAGAAAACTAAGAAGTGGGGAAGTTAGAATGCAACAAAAAGCAAGAGAAGGTTGAACATTTTTCAGTACAGTAAAAACCATAAATCAGCATAAATTGAGAAGAAAGCAAATATTACCCTTTAATTTAAATTAAATTTAAATTGTGTCTATTATTCACAGAATCACAGAATCATCAAAGTTGTAAGGTATCTTTGGAAGTCATCTGCTCCAACCCCCCTGCTCAACTGGGGTCACTTAGAGCCAGTTGCCCAGGACATGTCCAGATGGCTTCTGAATATCTCCAAGGGTGGAAACTCCACGATCTCTCCAGGCAGCCGGCAGCATTTGCTCATTGAAAGAAATGGATGAAAAGAATGACTTTGTTCTTTTTTCCTGACAGAACTTACAAAAGTACATCTCTGAATCATCCGCTGCTTCTTTCCCTCTTCTTCTTCATGTTTCATTGATATTGATAACCTAATAGTCTCAAGATAAAGGGAAAACTGATTTTAGTGAACTCCACTTCTAGTCTAGAGATACTTGTCCTGAAGAGGGAACATCATCTTCCACCACACAAAATAATACCTAGTCTTTGGGTCTGGAACCACAAATACAGCTTCAGGGTTTTGTGTGTGTGTCTGATGGAATCCAGAGGAGCTAAGGGAATTCCTCTCTGTGGCTGGGTCCTGCAGGAGAACTGTGCTTGTTACAAGAGTGATCCCTGGAACCCATATAAAACAGGACAGGGACACCTGAGCAAACATGGCAAGAGGGAGGACCCTCCCTCCTTTCTCTAAGTGGCCAAAATAAGGAAAAGAACAATAAAGAGAGAAAACGCCCACGCTGTACAAAGGGTTTGGAGGTGAGACTGGGGAAAAAAATATTAGTAGAAACACTCTTTATTCCCTGCCAACATGTGCAAAAGAAGGTGGAATTACAATAAGTGGAGTGGTTGAGATCCACCGTAAAAGGCTAAGCTTTGCACTATGGCATCTTTATGTCTTCTGATGATCAAAGGTCAATTCATTCTACTCTTCGATGGTATTCTGTTTGACAGTGAAACTTGAAGAGGACAATTCTTATTATCCCCATTTCTATGTGCCTATGCAGCTCTATTGCAGAACAATTATTTAAAAAAAATAAATCAACCAAACCAACAGAGAAAAAAGCCAAAATCAAAAAATCCACCCCCAAAAACCAACAACCCAGCCTAGAAGCTAGTGGCAAACAAATAAGAATGTTTTGCTCTTTAGGCTCCCTCTTCTGGCTCTGGGCTAGTAGTTTTCTAATGAACACTGTTGCTGTAATCATACTTATTTCTGTTAACTGAATAATTACTTCACAAAGAAATAAAAGTGGAAATGCTGGGGATATGAGATAAATTCTATTCTTGCTCAAGAACAGAACTAAACTGATATCCCAAGAAAGCTTATCATTCTTAAGGTGTGGTGACAAAAGGAATTTAAAAATTACTCAGTTATTAGTAAATGTACAATATTCAGTAGTTGAGATGAGGAATGTTTTAGTTGTAATGCATTAGAACCAGTAAATATTTAAACCAATATCCTTCTACAGCTTCTGTGACTCATTTGTTAATAACAGGTGTACGTTTTCCACAGTTGCTTCAGTAGACCCTAAAAAACTATCTTGAAGCCTAAAAGATGTTAAGTCTCTGAATTCAGAACTTGTTTACAAACATAAGCACAACTAAAGACCTGGTCATGTCAAAGATGGAATGGCACAAAGCTGCAGCAGAACACAGGTGATTATTTGTCTTAGGGCATGCCAATATTTTTTTTTTTCCCTTTGGTCATAAAAAATAGAGAACAGGTCACTGCTTGAGGAAAAATGAAGTTTTGGGTGTTGCACCTTCTCCCTCCCAAGGGCTTAATATGTATACAGAGCTAGAGACTTCAGCAATGGTATTCCATTTTGGTTTTCTGGTTACTGTTTTCAACTAAAAGAGAAGCTAAACAATCAAGCTTGCATGTTTTATTGGGTTTTTTTTTCTGAAAAAGTTCTTTACAGATTTGATAAATCTGAAAGTATTCCAAAAAGTGCCTTAGCATTTTAAAAGGCCTCTTATGCTGTGGGAAAATTTACAGTTAGTCACTAGCTAGTTTTTGGGGAGTTTTGGGTAGCGTAACTTGCTCTTCCGCAATAGTCAGAAGAAGCCGTGGGTGGGTACCTCTGAAAATCAGGTCAGAATTCTTTCAAGACAGAACTGCCAGACATCAGGTACCAGATTCATTCTTGGGTTTATCATACTAATGCAATATAAATATGCATACTAATGCATATAAATAGCTTACACCAAGGAATCAATTTGGCCAATGTTTGTTGGTTTGTTTTGGCCCTGTAGTTGTTGAATCTATCTTTCTAACCTGCTGGAGGACTTTTGTCTTGATCAGAATTGCCAAGCAATTACAAAGATACCCCACCACTTGGCTTCCAGGCTGCTGGGCTCCCACTGGGATAAACTGAAACCCATCCTGTCATTTCAGTGGGGGGGACAGGGAGCACAATGACTGCTATAAAAGACATTGATTTAAAAATAAAAGGAAAGAGGGGACCCTTCCTTAAAGAGAACCATGAAATATAGACTGAAAGGGATCCTTTTCACTGCAGATTCCCTCTGCATTGCCTGATTTGCTTGCTATTAATGATCTGGGAGCAAAGTGTTCTTGTCTTAAATGAGTTTCATTCCTGAGCTCTAAACAGTATATGTATCCTTTTACCCACCTCTTCAACCTGTGTTTTCCACTGCTTTATGCAAATAAACATGAATATATCTTTTTCAAAATGGAACAGGGCTGCAATAATAGATTGCTTATTTCTGGATTATAGCAGCTCTGAAAAAAAAATATACAATGCCTATGAAGGGGAGGTCTAACTTTACTGTCTAAGGATATCTATGTTGTTTTATAACAGTTAAACTACAACACAGGGGCAGTACGAGTTTCCCTTATCTCTAGGATGTGTAATGCTTTCAACTACATTAAAATATCATTCATTTTGCTTGAAAAGTTTACATATCTGTGTGGTTTTCAACTAGGCTTTGAAATATGGTGGCAGTATAGTCTTGGAGTCAATAAAATGCTTTTTGTGGGAACGATGTAGATCTGCTCAAAACCAGCCAAATTATAAGGTATCAAAATCCTGATCTTTTCCATCTTTCAGATGGCACAGCTTGGTTTTGGCTCAGTATCAAAGTTCCCTGAGATCTGCTGATGCTGAATGAGCATTTGTCCAAACTCTTAGTCCTAATGTCAGCACCCAGAACAAATACTCAGGGAAGACCCACTAAACAGATCCTTCCCCTTACGCTTCTGCCATCATTTTCGTGGGCACCCAAGAGACCATTCATTCTGGATCTTTTCTCACCAGGATGAATGAGTTCTTATTGTATTTTCATGTTGATGGCTAGTTAACCTAGGACTGCAGAACCTGCAAAAGGATTCTCATTCCTTTGGGTGGCCAATGCTATTTTGAGTTTCTGCTGCTGTCTCTCATCCAACCTAAGTATTGGGTACTGGCATACCTAGTGAAAGGTGCTTCTACAGATAAATGCTGCTGTGGTTTGCATGAGGGACAGACCTTCTGCCAGCTAAAACATGTCAGGACTGTGTTTGACTGCACTTTGTTGTTTAAATTGAGAATGTTACTTTCCTCTCTCTCTTAAAGTTGTGATTGCAGCCTAGAGATGACGGCTGTTACGGAGACACCTCCAGGGTCTGGAGCTCAGGTCCTGTGAGGAGTGGCTGAGGGAGCTGGGGTTGTTTAGCCTGGAGAAAAGGATGCTAAGGGGGAGTTTATCACTCTCTACAACTGCCTGAAAGAAGGTTGCAGCCAGGTGAAGGTCAGCCTCTTCTCTTAGGTAACAAGTGACAGGATGAGAGGAAATGGGCCCAAGTTGTGCCTGGGGGTTAGGTCAGAAATCAGGAGAGATTTCTTCACTGAAGAAATTTGAATGGGTAGGTAGGCATTGGAACAGGCTGCCAGGGAAGGTGGTGGAATCACCACCTCTGCAAGTGTACAAAAACGTGTGGATGTGGCTTTTATGGATATGGTTTAGTGGTAAACACGGCGGTGCGATGTAGGTGCTCATGATCCTTACAGGTCTTTTCCAACCTAAATGATTCTATACTTTTCAAAAACTATGTGTGCAGAGTGTTTGAATCTTAAGTGCCTATGCCCTGAGGTGGCAAATTTATGCACCCTTATCACAGGGTTGACTTGTAAAGCTACAAATGTTAATGAAAAAACAACTAATGAACAATCCTTTCATAACATCCAACTGCAGTCTTGCAACTACCTCCTGCAGTACTGAATTTCAGTCTGACTGCACGCTGCTGAAGGAAACATTTCCTTTTCTTCCTTGGAAAAACACTGCTTTTGCATTTCTCTCTCTCTCTCTTTTTTCTTTTTCTTTTTCTTTTTCTTTTTTTCCCTTTTCTTTTGCACAGCCAGGAACAGCAGATGAGCTGTGAGTTTCTGTGGTTTTCCTGAGAATTCTCAATATTTCAGTCAGGTGCCTTTAAACTTTCTGTTTTCTTTAGGATTAAAATACTGTTCATCTTTACAAGCTCTGTGTGTACCTGAGACTATTTATTCTCTATGTTATCCATCATTTCACTCTGTACTAGAGGACTGTAAAGGTAATACACAAAGGACACCTTAGGAGAACTGAGTGTATAATTTCTAGTTTTTTGTTCTGTATCTTGAACAACAGGCAAGTTTTGCTGCAATTTGTAAACTATTTTGCAAAGAGGTAAGACTGCATTTAATACCACTATACACCCAAATGACCATTGGTTGCTGATAAGAAATAAAAATGCATTTTATTGTAATACTGTATCTTCCTTTGAAAAATATTGAAGTGTATCAGCAGAAAAAAAGATAGTTTTAAAGTATTATTTCTCATACGGTTATCATAAAATGGTTGTATTCTCCAGTACTCAAACACCTTTAGCCATGGTACAAGGATTCCTAGAGAATGTGCAGCAGGAATTTCTGCTCCCTACAACAATTATTCATTTTTATCTTGTTCTAAAGAAAACAGTTGGGAAAATGAAGATTATTTTATTTCCTTTTTCAGGTGTTATCAGAACCTTTTGAAAGCCACTACGCTTTTAATAAGCAATTACATCTCCTATTCTTCCCGTGGTGTTCAACTTTGAATACAATACCTTCTCAAAATAAAACTTCCTCTTTCAAAGCATGAGCTCTAAGTGTATGTAATAACACCATGCCCATAGCAGCACCTGGGAAATCTAACTCTTATTTTTTTATCACTCCAAAGAGCAGCTGCTCATGATTACTTTGGTTTTATATTTAAAAAAAAAAAAATTCAAACAAGCCGTTTGCCCAATGATCCATGATTATTTGACTTCCTTATTAATTTATTATCAAAACTTCTTGAAAACCCGTGAATTACATCTCCCACATTGTTTTTTATCTACAGATTTATAACCTCCCCAAATCCTGTCAGGTTATATAATGTTTACTTGCACTTTGCAGTTTCCATTGGATTGTGAGGAGGCTGGGTAGTCATGTTCTAAATCCCTTCTTTGATCACTTTTTGAACATCCAATAGCAGCACCACAGCAGCTTCTAAGATTCTGGATATGACTTGTTCTCTGAAGAGTATATTGTTTATATTGTTAAAATCTCAGCTTTTTCACAACTTAATTTCTTAAGGTTTCCCATCCTTACCCACTGCAGTGAGTTCTATCTACTGATTTTTTTTTTTTATTGCCCAGTGTATCTTCCAGGGTAAAATGTACTAAGATGTCTATATGCCTTTGTGATAGTACTGTTCTAGAATTTTCTTCTGTGATGTTCATATAAAATATTTTACCTGACTTCTCAATTTGGCTAATTTATACCCATTGACATGGCCTTGGTCTTCAGTTAGGTTAGGATAAAACTGAAATATGAGACTGCAACCTATGGTACTGAAAGAAATATTTCAATGGGGGCGTCTCCACTTTCTTGTTTGCTGTTGGGACAAAGCTAAAGGAGACATGCTGTATCTTTTGAATTAGAGCTAATTAGATGCCTTGACCATTAATCCTATGACATCTAGTAAAAATAGGGTCACAACAACCTGATTTTTAGCCAAGTTCTGATTGAGACCACTATCCTGTGTTCTGACTCTTCTCTGTTTTCATTAGTGCAAAACTGGGCTTTAACATGCTTTAATTATAGG